>VYXD01011176.1:78310-187824 GCA_013397195.1 Hylia prasina | reverse complement strand
TTTTTTTTTTTGAGAGGGAAGGGGAAAGGAGAGCTGCTGCCCTTCAGTCTCTTGGTAGCAATTGGTGTTAGAAGTACTTTTATTTCCCTGGGATCCTGTTGTTTGACTGGGAAGCCCTGGGGTGAGTCACTGAGCCACCCACTGCAAAACAACAGGAAGGCTCACAAAATTCTTCAGAAACAACAGTGTCTGGGAGGTGTCTTCATCCAGGCTAGTTTGCTGGTTGCTGACAACTCTTGAAACTGCATTAGAAATATGCTTCTTTCAGGTCATATTTTCATTTTATCCCTTTTTCTAAAATGGATTTTTTTCACAAACCCTTCAAACAGTAGAGCTGATGGAATACTATTTATCAAGCTTAAAATTTAGTGAGTTTTTCTACATTTTGTTAAAAGAGCTGTTTGATAAAGAATCGTTTAAATATTTGATCACCTTCACAGCTGGCGATATATATGCTTTCAATGCATGTTTTGGGGAGTAAATAGCAGTATTTGCTGAGGAATTTAACGGAAAATAATGTTTCCTGGTGTCCAGCCAGACCAGATCTGTGCTCAAGCTGGGCCAGATCTGCTCAATAGATAAAGTTACTGGGAAGATTCATCAGATCCTTCCAGACCAGTCTAACTGTACTCCCAGTGAAGTCAATGAAAAAAATCCAGAACCAACCTTTCAACAATTTTGGTGAGCAGCAATAGGTTTGATTACTTTGGAAAATTCTGCTCATATCTATTCAATATTTACTTTAATGACAGATTAACAAATCCATATTTTGAGTGTGTAATCATTATTCCTATTAAATTCAGCTGTACATCTTAATACTGAAAGTTATACATTCAAGTGTTCATAGAAACAGGCCCTGGAGAAGGAACAGTGGCATGCAAATAGCAGTCCTGTATTTCTATTTTCTGCACATCTCCAGAATCCTGCTCCAGTCTCATATTGCTTTCCCATACATGTTACTCTGTTGGCCTCACTCAGGGTGGGGACTATATGGAATGGGGATAATCTTTATTTCCATTGGGCATTAGCCCAGTTTATGTGACAGAACGGAACCTACAAGTTAGAAACAATACCAACAACAACAGGAATTTTCTATCACAACAGGAATTTTCTATCACAACAGGAATTTTCTATCACATCAGATCTAGGGCTGAGTTAGTTGTGAACTCGATGAACCATTAGCCTGGGACATTTCTGGGCTTGAAAACAAGCAAGCATATGCAACTCTAAGTATCAGAGCATGGAACAAGAAGCACACATCACATTCACTTTGAAAGGTGAGGCAGACGTGATCTATACATCAATAAAGCACCTGATGTTGCCCTTCTGCATCTCCACTGCTCCTTGTGCAGGAATCAGATCTCCCTCATAACCACACGTGACCTTGCCAATGTGACCTGAGATACCCGAGTGTCCACTGTTTCCAAATACACTCCCTTCCACACAGACTTGTCATGGCAATAAAGGAAGAATTCTAAGGTGGCCAGGTCTCCTGGTTTCTACACCTCCCATAACAACATGGAGCTAAAAGCTTGGCTGAACATCTCTTTTTTCTTGCTTTGCCTTTTGCAGGACTTCTAACATTTTGTTTCACAGTTTTCAGTAGTTCTGACATGCTTTCCATCTCCCTGTAACAAACGTTATCTCTGTTGGCCTTTTCCCCCTCTGTTGCACCTCTATACATTCTTCTCCCCTTTGTACCTGCACTGAAAATAAGCAATATTTTCCCATGTCTATACAGCAGGCAATACAGTTCATACTCAGCTGGAGTGGGTTCTGGCCATATGACTGCCTGGCAGACCGACACAACCAAGGTCTCCAGCTAAGCTAGCCAAATTATCTTCTTGGAGATCATGAAAATGTGATAAATAATTGGCCAGGAGAGAAAAATTGAAGATAGAGCTCACACTTCAGCAGCTGGCTGATATTCCTACCACAGTTACTGTGGAGAATTATATCAGATGTGGAAAAGCTGGGGCTACTTTATTGCTAACATCCTCCTTCAGTTTAACGCAGTTTTCACTTTTTGCCAAATGCATTTTCTTGGTCTGTTAAAGCAGGGAGAACTGCTGGCACACTTCAGTCAGTAAATCTGAACCCTGTAATATTCAGTGATGGTCTTTGGGATAGGTTGGGCAAATGTATTGCCAACGCTATCTATTAACACAAGACATTTAAAGGAGTTTCTTGTATTTGGAAAAAAAACTTCACAGAAATAAAAATGCATAAATCAGGAATGAGCTAAAATTCAGCATACTCCAAAAATGAGTGTCTAATATGAGGCTCCTAAATCCTTCTTAGCTACCAGGATTAATAGCTTGATCTTTGCTACTGGTAATTGCCCAGCAGGTTCTGGGAAAGTAGCTCATTTAGGCACCTAAATGTCAGGTTAGGAACCTAATTCCAGCTTCTAAAATGAGAGCACCAGGACTTTCAATTACTATTAGAGTTTTACTTTCAGGTCAGACACAAAATCAGAAGGGCTCTAATTTTCTACTTCCACCTTAGACACAACCCCAAATGTGACCCCCTAATATTCTGTTGGTGGATGAGTGGAATGATGGCAGGGCCCATGGAGGAACACTGAGCACCAGAACAACTCTGGTGCCACAGCCTTGCTTCCTTTCCTCTTTCTGGCTTCTTGTGAGGTGGTCTCAGGTCTTGCTGCATTTGCCCCAGTTGCTTCCTTCCTTTCCTCTCGTTATTTGTGCAAAAGGCACTCGTGGCTTATCTGTCTGCCAGGGCTCCAGCAGGGCTACACAGGCTCTCTGGTAGCTTTCAGCCCATGCAGTGGCACCACTCCCACCTTCTGCAAGACAAGAGACCTCCTACACTCCAGCAGCTGAAATGACCTGCCTTTTTCTGCTGGAGAAATGAATTTGCTTCTGCTATGCAACTGGTAACACGATGCTCTACAAGGAATTGGAAGAAAAAAACCCAAAAATATGATATTTTGATTGGCTACTTTTAAAGAGGTTCTGCATTCCTTGTCAAGACCCTCCAGAACACAAAAAGCATAATTCCAGAGTATGCTTGAAATCAAAACCGAGGTTAAACTTATGCAGAAGCCAAAGCCAAACCAGAAGCACAAATCAAAACCAAATGTGTCGCTCTATTCCTAGAAAGTCCTCTTTTCAAATCAAAATGTAATTATGCTCTTATTTTGTCATGCCTTGCCTAGACACAAAACTGTAGCCATTTTACTAACCCCTTTTAGAAACTGATTTTTATTTTAATTAGTACAGCCCTTTTATATTCTTTTGGTTATCCTCAGAACACCTTGCACTGATTTGTCTTAATTTATTCCTTACAGACCAGGGCAGCTTTTGTCTCTGACATCCTCAGAGTGCACATACTACACATTTTCTTTCTGGAATTTTTTTAGTGAGTACATTTGAATAATTTTACACAGAGTAAAAATCTTTCTGAATTCCTTAATTGAATTTAGTGTAAGATGAATTCACGAAAGTCATCCTCTGCAGGACTGCAATGCAGACTGTAAGATTATAGTGTTGTCTGGTCATATGCAAGGAGGGAATTAATCCAAAGAGGCACTAAAAATAGCATGAAGAAGAAACTTTCTTAAAACTGCAGCTACCCTAATCAGTGTGTAGACCAAGGTGGCAAATGTTTTTACTGACAGGACTGAGAAAACAAAGATCAGAAAGGCAAGTTGTGAATTTGATTAGTTTAAACCTTTAAATATCCACAGATAAAAGGAGAAAACATTTTTGCAGGAGATCCTTTTACAGGATCTCCCACTTTATAGAATGACTTTGGGTTTCTCTTCTAGAACTGCTTACCCTTTGAAAAAGAGCAGAAAGCAGGGTGAATAAGTAAGGATGGGTAAGACAAGATGGGATGGCTTTAAAGTGAAAGAGGGTAGGTTTAGATTTTATATTAGGAAGACATTCTTTACTGTGAGGGTGGTGAGACACTGGAACAGGTTGCCCAAAAAAGTTGTGGATGTCCCATCCCTGGGAGAGGTTTAAGGCAGGTTTGGATGGAGTTTTGAGCAATCTGGTCTAGTGGAAGGTGTCCCTGCCCGTGGGGATGGGATGTTGGAGCTGGATGATTTTTGAGATCACTTCTAACCCAAACCATTCTATGACTCTCTGACAGTGGGAGATAACATTAAGTGAACAATTGCAGTGCCCTGTTGAAGCTGTACTTTCAACAGCTCACCCAGGCACAGTTGCTTCAAGGATTTTAGTGCACACTTTTGCTCAAGCACAACGTTAAGAAATTTTGCAGACCAATTTTCAAGGGCTTCCACTTGGAGCATTGCCACATATGCAAGACTCAGATCATTAATTCAGGAAAGGCCAAATCCAAGCTTTATTCTCACCATTCTTGCTGCTAAAATAAAGTTAGTAAACTGATAAGAACCATTTTCTGGTAGATATTTGCAGTAACCTAAATGCAGAATTGGATTTGTTCTTTCCTAATGAGTCTGATTTAGTTGTGATTGAAGAATGGTTCAATATGGTAGCAAAGGAAGCTATAAGAGCAAACATTTTTACAATCAGGAAAATACCCCACCTATGATTTGCTTAAAGCATAGCCCCACAGTAATTAACAGGGTCTTATGTGTTTTCAGCTCTATCATTAGTCAAAGGCTTAATGAAATCTCTCAAAAGAAAGCAGGAAGGGCTGTGCACAGATTCCTGGTGATTCATTGACTTCCTTCCTTCCATCCCCAGCTCCTGTTTTACTGGACAAGTCTGCACAGTAACAAGTGTGGTGCTGCAGTAAGCAATGCCCAGTGCAAGAGAGACCCAGCAGCTCCTCACTCGCCTTCCACGGGGGAGCAGTGGCAGCACCAGCACTGTCCCACAGACACCCCCAGTGCTGCCAGGTGACCCACTGGGCTCTCTGAGGAACAGTTCTCACTTCCAGGGGTACTCTGCAGTCCCCTTCAGTGAACCCTGCAGCAGGCAAGCGTGCCTGTGGCCACCAGCCTTGTCTTGCTTTTGTGGCCTGACAGACTTCTCCATTCTGTGTGCCTGAGAAACAAGGGGATTGATTACCAGCTCAGACTATCTCCCACAAAAGCAAGTTGTAAAATAAGAAAACATAAATTTTAAGTAAATGTGAAGGTGCTTTTTTTTCCCCAGCTGCCCTACAGGATTTCTCCAAGGCATCTCTTTGCTGCACAAACTCAGATAAACGTGGTAAAACCCTCCCACAGAGACCTGCCTATTTCAGTGAGATCAGAGATTTCTGGTAGGATGTTACTATGTACAAGTATTAGCTCTCAAGTCCTGATTTTTTCTTCAAATAAAAAATATAAATATAAATTATTTAATCCAGGGGATCTCAAATGTGTGCATGGTTTAAATGAGCTTGTGATGTCCGCAGGGGTATAAAGGAAATGGTGTTTCAAAGTGCTCTGGAAAGGTCCTGCAATAGACTGATTTCTCCAACTGTACCCCAATGCTTCTTAAAAAACACCCCAAAAACCAGACAAGGATATGTCTGCCTATTTTGTGACCATGAAACACACCAGGATCCTTGTGTCCCAGCTGAATGGCTGCTGGATAGTCCAGCTGTGTGCAGGGAATTAAATTGTGTTTTGACCTGTGCTTTTTGAATTCCTTGATTATTTATAGGATAACTTCAATGAAGTTATTAATGAAGTTAATAATAATGAAGTTATTATTTGTAGGATAACTTCAAAGAAGATCAAGAGCCTTTCAAGGTGGCTGGAATTACTTTTATCAAGCCTCCTGTACAATAAGGTCCCAGTGTTTTTATTACTGCTCAGACTAACACCAGGAATTAGATGTATCACTACAGTCAACCATAGAAAATTTATAGAAATTCTAACCTTCTTTAAATTTTTTTTTCCATTAGGAATTGACATTGGGGAAGGACTTCCACTGGACTAGGGGTTGTAAGTGGGCTTTGATTTAGGTTATGTTCTCCCTATAAAGTATTTCCCTGACCTGTAGTGTGAAAATCCAATTGACTTGAGAAGGAAATCCCTTTTGAAAAGGCCATCATTAGTCTTCTTTTTATCTTCAAGTGGGACTATTTCAAAAGGAAGTTTTAACATAAAAATGCTAAACCCATTTCACTGAACTGATGTTTCAACTTGTCATTCCTAATATATCTTGACTCTTCTTGTAGCAACCTTTGCACAAAACAAATAGACTAAACATAATTTATGGGTTACAAACTGAGTGGCATAATTCTCCACTTTATAAAGTCAATTGGAGTTTTCTCAATAATGTGGAAAGGGGTAAATCCTGATCTCTATGGCTGTAACACCTGCCCTATTAGGAGCCATGGCAAAACGGATTTTAATGGAAGCTAGAGCTGCCATTAGGTTCTCTATTTGCATTGCAAGAATGATTCAATTGTTCTATTTTCCCTCTCGAACAGGATTTCATCCCCTGTTCTTGTCCAGACTTTTCCCTATGTCAAAGTTCTGTATATTCAATTTCAGAGTCCTATCGCCCAGTTTGCAGTGGCATAATGTCATCGTATCTTGTAGAAGGACTTGGCTGAGCTCCCAGAAAAATCAGTAAAATCATTTCCACTCAGATCCCTGTAAGCTGAATTAGACACATGTTCATAACTCTGAGGTTTCCTCCACAGCCCCTCTGCTTTTTAGCCTTGAATTCCTGCAGGCTCTCAGGAATTTACCCTGCTTTTCCTTCCAAAGCTTTCAAAACAAAACTGATAAAGTGATTTTTTTCTCTGCACGTCTTCAAGGTTCTTTAGACAGAGCAACCAAAGGGTGAATGAGAAAAAACTATTTGGCATAATGTTCTGCAAAAGGAGGTCTCAGGAATGAAGTTGTGAGTAACATGGGAACTGTTAAACCAGGAGAGGAGTGGTGCCTCTGGTCCTCTGTAATTCTGTGGATTTCAGACCACACAAAATTGCCAAGCATTATTTCCTCATATTTTCCTCCAAATCAATATCCTGGATACTGAATTAGCTATGTATAAGAGGGTGTTTTTCTAGAAAGTTAAAGAGCAGCTATAGCCCTGGCCTGAACAGGAGGGTAGGACACAAGGAAGAACCATTTACCCTTGGTTTTTACACAACTGCCCATCAAAGACCCAGCAGAGCAGCAGGGTTTAAGACAATACTATTGGAGCTGTTGGAAGAGGCACACAAACCCAACCACACTGTGTAATGTGGTTGCACATTCCTTGCTTCTGGGAAGGAATGCCTTGCTGTATTCTTGTTTCAGACTGACACAACCAGCCTCTGAAAACTTGTTCAAGGAGCCAGTTGCAGCACCGTCTATCCCTACAGGGATAGACAAGTCATGAGTCACCTTTAGTTCTCACTCGTGTTCAAACCTAGCTGTCCTCTCTCACTGCAAGTGGTTCACGATGTTATAACACATGTAGAGAGGATGTGCATCACTGTTGTAATAATGTTAATTTATTTTTAATTAAATTAATGTTTAAATACAAAATATTGTCCTTTTTTTCAGTTTCAAAGGCATTTTTTTTAGTTAAAATGCTGATTAAGCTTCACTCTTTTTCATTCACTTTTCTTGTTGCAAGCCTTCCAAGTCCAAAGTCAAAGGTGCCGTGCTGTCCTGAAGAAATTTTCTTAACAGAATTGTGTTCCAAATACTAATAGCATTAGTATTGTCTAAACTAGAAAATTGGCAATCCCCAAAGAACAGATAGGATCTGTTGCCTATATATTACTAGCTCAGGGCTATGTAATGGCCAGCACTAATTGATTTTCTTTCTTTCCAGTCAGCAAAGTATAAATCACAGTTAATAATTATCTCAAGTCATTTCTAAGATCGTGTCTATAGTAAGCATGCTGCCACTACGAGTAATACCTTTGATATGCTTTCCTCCTAGGAGAGACAGAAAAACACCATTCTTCATCCTGTCATTAGGCACAGACTGGAGATTTAAACATGTTTAGCCAAAGCTCAGACTACAGTGGTACATGATATATAGAAGAAGGGACTGCATATATCTGAGTTCTACCAGAAAAAAAAGCAGACATTATTAAATGTAACGATCAAAATGCAGCCTCCCTGGCTCCCACCACACTCAACCACACTTAACAAGTCACACAATGCAGCAGTAGCTACCCTCACAAACCTTTGCAAACAAAGTGTGGCATAACTGCATTGTGGAGATCCAGGACTGTTAAAGCTGGTTAATTGGACCTTTAAAATGTATTAAATGTCCACTGAAAAGCAGCCTGTAACAGCCCCCATAGGAGAAGAGCCTTAATAGTTTTACATATTTATGTATATATGTGTTTAGGTGCAATAAATATATAATACAAACATTGCTATTTAAACATGTTAAAATAGGCATAGGATGAAAAACATTTCTTACAGAAACATAAGAGTGTGTGGATGCAAGAGCAGCATTGGTGAGTGCAAGGTTTAAATGTACAACACATAAATTTGCCCAAAGACCTTAAAAACAAAGCGTCAACGCTTTTTGTTTAAAGACATTCTGCAACATCCCTGAATAGGATATAAACAACATAGCAGCCACAATGCTCTATCTCCTCGAACAAACAAATGACGTTAGCTAGCAATTGTGAGACACTGATAGAAACTGAAATAATGTCCCAGACCTTTTAGAGCAGTTGAGCTGTGCTGGGTGCATATCACAGTGGGAAAAGCAAGCAAATCTGGCAGTAACACAGTTTCCTTCTTTCAGAGCTGGCTGGTAGTAACAAGAGTGATTCTGACATTACCCTGCACCATGCTGAATGCCCACTGCCCTCAAGGGCCAGAACAGCAAGGCTAAAACATCTGGATATAAAAAAGCCTCTTTCTTTTCACCAGATTTTAACACAGGACAACTTGGCAGGTATAACCAGGAACAGGTCCATCTGAATCAATAAAGCAAATGCATCCCACAGCAGCCACATGGGTGTAATCATTACTCTGCATATAATCAACTTTATGCTAAGCTCCTTCCATATTTAAATAGAAGTGCTTATGGCAATAGAGGCAGGTGGACCAATGCCTGAATAAATCTAGACTACAATAGTCTTATATTAGACATGTGGTCAGTGAAGCTATTATTTGTTTAACTAGAGGTCTGTTACCTTCCACACCCTTTTTCTTAATTTTCTTTCTCATTTTTTACTCAAGCAAAGCAAGTGGGAGTTTCTCCCAGGGCAAGAACTGAGTTGAGTGCTAAGTCAGTTAACCACTCCTTTGTTTCAGGCTATATCAAATTAATATTAATCTTATATTAATAAGGTTTTTACACTGCATACCTACAGAGATGCATGTAAAAATTGCAAGTTATTTTGTCACGGTTCCCATTTCATAAAAATTCAGACCAAAAAACTATGACAGTGAGAATTTTCAAGTGGTCAGCCCCAGCCTGTGTCAAATTGGCAGAATTAATTAGGATAATGTGAAAATTGCCTCTCATTCGGGTCAGTCATCCTGAGACTGGTGCTAAATTGCATCCCAGTTCCAAATAAGGAATGGAGTTTCTGGAAGAGGTTCATGCCACAGAGGGGTAGCACCTCCACCTACTGATTTCACAGGAAGTCTGGTGAGGGCCAAAGTCAAATGAGAAGAAAAGTGGTCTTGTGTAAGGAGAAAAGTGGGGAAAAGTTGTGTACTTTTGAAATTCTCTTTTGTACTTTTGAAATTCTCTTTTGCTTTCGGGCATCAGGATACAGAGGTCCAGATGGGTGAATAGGTGGACCACAAACAATGATCTGTGCTTCCATATTTACTTAGGAATGCTGTACTTGGCAGCACATGTTTCCAGTGGCGGAAACCTCACTTCCTGAAGTAAATATAATATTTGGCAGCAGTTAACATGTACTCCCCGAAGAAAACCCTGCCACAGTTAGATAAATCACAGTTAATAATTTCAGTGTTCAGACAAACTGGCTAAGCTCTTATTTTTTGACAAATCTTACACCAAAATGTTCAATACAGAAGGGAGAAGGTTTAGGTACACAATCTAAACAGACTCAAAAAAACACTGAACAGCAACTATTGGCATATTTTCTTTGCATATGAATGAATTGCAATAATCCCTGAACAACAGCAGGTCTTTGGTTATTTTGTGGAATAAATATTTTCCTTGTGTAATACTACCCAGTGGATTAAAACTCAAATGAAGTACAAGCCTGTGCCTACATTATCTAAAGCTCCAGGATCCCAGGAACCACTGTTGTTCACAGCATCACATGCGCAGAGCATCATTAAGAAATGTCAAGGTCACAATTTACTCTGCTTCCTTCATACATACAAGAGAAGGATTTTGGTCACAAAATAACCCCCATCTCCCTATTGTACCTCAAAAGTATGAAGTTTCCTTGGGAAAAATCATGAATTCTAATTTGGTTTTGAAGGAAGCAATCTTTTTTCTTGGCGGATCTGATAAAAGCCGCAGCCCATGATTACCTAATCTGAAGGTCATGTCACGTTCAAATAACTAACCTATCCACATAGTGGATGGAAACTGCTGTCACCACCCATCATGACAACTGTCAGCAAAATAAAAGCAATGCCGCTCCCTGCCTTCCTGGAACATCCCAAATTGTCTGGATGATAAAGATAATTCTTAAGAACAAACAAACAAAAATCTGTAATGTGTGGATATACCAGTAAACTTTCAGAGAGGAGATAAACAGAGGTCATGAAGAAAAGGAGCTTAAGTAATAACCACATGTTTGCAACTGCAGGAATTTAGCCATGCTCGATTTAGGCAAGCAAGAGGGCAGGATGGTGTAGGTCTGAGAAGCCAACACATCACACTGTGAGATGCGTTAGTGAAGCCTGGTCTTCCAGGAGCTTGAGCAGCTCCTCTCTCTCCTTTTCCCCACTCTTAAAACGCTCTCATTTTCCCTATTCTGACCCCTGCCCACGTGCTCCCAGCATATATCCCTGTACCAGCACTACCTTCTGCCTTGGCACCTCTCCGCAGCTTCAAAACACGCCCGGGCAACGGGGAAGGCAAAGCACAAATCAGCGGTGTCAATTTCCCGGACCAGGGGCAGGACTTGGGGATCTCCCTCCTCTCTCCAGACGCCACTTTTCATTTAATTCTTCAGGAGTTCATGTCTCTGAGGCCTCTGCTTTCGCTGCCAGGCGTGGGTGACTTTATCCCAGGCTCTGCTCAGTGGGAGCCGGCACTCCATCCGCCAGCGCCTTCAGCCTCTCCTCGGGAAACAAAAACACAAAATACCTACATGGTCGAGAGTGACGCTTGTTAATAAATACTAACAGTGCTGAAGCACTGCTTAACAGCGGTGGAAGTTGTGAATAAGCAGAAGTGCCCAGTGCCCAGCCGTCCCAGGAGCCGAGCCCGTGGCTGCTCCCGCTGTCCCTGTGCTGCCAGGGCAGGGAAGAAGGGGCAGTGACCACCCCGGGGGTGACACACGACGGCTGCCAACACTGGGATGCTCCTGCCTCCTTCACGGCAGCCAGCAGCCAAGAGTGCTGCCCGCAGGAAGATCCCTGCCACTTCCCCGGCCCTCACCAGGTGGCACCAGCATTCAGCCAGGATTCCACCCGGGATTCCAGCCGCGCTGCTTCTGCTCGCCCCGTCGGGCGCTGGGCACTGAGCCTCACGATAACGCCTTCTGAAGTGAATGTAACATTAAAAAACAAAACAAAACCGCCAAACATTCCTCTCTTGAAAATTCCATACCTGAAAATCCTCTTTGTGTTTTTAAACTACATGTTGCCTTCTTCCGTGCAATGTGAAGGAAAGCCAAAGCCAGCAGCTCCGGTGACCAAACTCTGATTCCCAGCTTCGTTTTCTGTGAACCTGCTGCATTCTGTTGCTTAACCATTCTTATATTGTTAGTTGGATGCAAAAGGAAGTGCAAGACTTGATTCAGTCAAAGCTTTTCTGATCAAACCCAAGCAGTATAATTGTTAATTAAATCACCCAAACTAATTAAACTGTTTAGAAAAATTAAAGAAATTGAAAAGCAAGTGAGAAAGAAAAACCTCCTCCCTTAATGTTGCTCTACTGAAGTGTGTGCCTGGAACTGTGTATATGTTTTCTTCCTCTGAGTTTTTGCAGGCTTAAAAACAGTGTAGTCCCCAGATCTTTTGTCTTTGCACTTGATAACCTGGCAAGGAAACAGCAAATGAGAAATAAAACTTCTCGTGGTTAATAGTTACATAAACAGCAAGTGTTTGGCACACAGCTGCAGCAGCAGGGGCTTTGTGCAAGGGCCCACTAAGCGACATGTCCAAGGCTGGACTTTGAAGTGTGCTAGAAAGCCAGTTTTCTTTCTATTACAGCAAAGTCTGTGTGCGAAGCAATGAGAGGAATAGGTAGAAAATTAATTTTAAAAAAATCACTTTAATGTCCCTTAGGTCCTTCCTGCCAGAGGATCCTCACAGATCTGAGGAACCTGAGCCTAGTGCCCTGAGCAAAGTCCTGGGGAGGAAAGGAGAAGAGATGCTTCCCTCTCAGTGAGGATCCAAGTGGCTCCATCTCCACTGAGAGCTGCTGGTGCTCCCCAGCCCCCTTTGCTGATCAAACCTCCTGCACTTGGTATCAAAGCACAGTGGTTTACATTTAAGCCATATCTTTACACACAAAGGCCTCCACATGTCTTTGCAGTCTTTGTATCTAAATTACATCAACTCCTGCTGAAATTCGAACTGATATGTTTGATATGCAAAATAGCTGTAGTCTAATTAAAGGCAATGCAGCTAGATTGCTCTGCATGCCACACTTGGATCCAAACAAGACTTTATCCTGTGTATTTCATGAGTTAAACAGCAGTTGCATAGAAGGAAAACCACATCATAAGGACACAAATTCAAGGCAGAAAGGAAGATGATGATGATGATGATAATAATAATAGTAATAATAGCCTAACAATAATAAATGTTACAATCTTGATGACTTTGTAATTAATTATAAAGCCTCATTTGGAATGAGACCACAACAGTGCTATCACAGTTATGTCCCAATAAGAATTAAAGGTTCTGCTAAGGTTCTGAATATCTTTCCTTAGTTGTCAAAGAAATTCCAGAATTACATTTGCATCCCATTCCATCTACTTGCAATACATATTCCCACAATCTCGTTAACTTTGTATCCTCTTGGAAGGTCTTCATTAAGGTTCTACTATTAGAAATTACTTTTTACATTAAATTAAGACTGTAAAATTGCAGTTTCTAAGAAATTCAGAATGTAGAAGAGGAAACTAAAGGAACTTTTTTGGTGACTGAACACAGCCAATATTTCTTTCAAAAGGAACTTTTAGACTTTGTCTTTCGACTTCGAGCTTTGTAAAACAGGGCACGTTTCACATATGATGAAGTTCATGCTAATAGATTGACTGAGGTAACTGCAATGAAGAATTAAGATCTAATTACTGCCTCATATATAAATTTTATTTTGAAAAGGACCCATACCTTAGTGTTATGACCTGCCCCTGAAGCGAGGGTAACTCAGGGTCTCCTTAATAGATCCCTTGGGGTGGATTAGGCTGAAACAACACTGAATGATCAGTGTTCATAAATATGTATGTATGTAGGGTTTATTTTAAAACAATTCAGTTGCAATGGAAAGGAGAGATGTAGCGCTTTTTGTTATTATTTGTAGGAATACAGCAATATAAAAACATAAAACCAGTAAGAAAATATGTAAAAAAAGGAAAGAAAGAGAAAGAAAGGATGAGAGTAGAAAGATGTCACCACACATGAATCCTGTGATGAGCTGTCGGTTAAGCTGATGGTTGCAGTCATTATTCATCAGGGGTGGGGATGAAAGGCCCCAGAAAAGAGTCTGTGGGCACTTTGGCATCTTTGATGGTTTATGACCCCTTCTAAGACATGGCAGATTCCTCTCAGATCAGCGTGCATGAGCCAAATGCCTCCACAAATGGCTGATTGTTTTTAGTCATTAACCATCATTAACATTTTGGTCTCTCACGAAGAGTGAAGCAGGAACACTAGAAAAGATTTTCATTTCAATGCAACTAACTCATACTGTCTGTTAGGGAAAACAAATCACAGAAACACAGGTTGGAAGAGACCTTCAAGATCATCAAGCCCAACCTATGCCCTAACACCTCAACTAAACCATGGGACCGAGTGCCACATGCAATTTTCTTTTATACACATCCAGGGATGGTGACTCCACCACCTCCCTGGGCAGACCATTCCAGTACTTTATCACCCTTTCAGTAAAAATCTTTTTCCTAATATCCAACCTGTATTTCCCTTGTTGCAGCTTAAGTTACCTTATTTCTGGGACATTGCAATGGTTTCTTAAGAGTTCAATATCATTTGCATGAAGACTATCATACAATGTGTATATGCTCATACTTGAATCAGGAAATAATCTGGTATTGCACAGTTTACAGATAACTATAAACTATTGTTTATGTGTCCAGAGTTTTCCTGTCTTATACTTTATATATTCCATAAAACTTATGGAATCTTTTCTTATGTCTACACACCTGAACAGACCAAAGAAAACTTAATACCTCTGTGAGTAGAGTGCAAAACTGAAGCCAGCTCCAGCTGCTTCTGTAAAGAGCCCCATAGTACATACGTATGGTTTCAGTGAGCAGAGGTATCTGAAATATATTTGAATTAATAACACTCTTTACAGGTGACCAGAGGAGAGAGGGAAATAGAAGAGATGGAGACCAGACTACAGGCCAAGGCACACTTAATAAACTAAGATGTTGGAAGAGCAGTGTTAGGAATGTAGGAGAAACTAAAGCAGTTAAAGTCACTCTGGTGAGCTTTGAGACACTCAGCGCAGCAGCGTGCTGCTATCACAAGCCATCTGCTCTTTACAAAGTCAGGAGCCACTCAAGGCAGATGAATATTATGTTCAAGTACTGAAAAATATCTAATTTGGATAGGAAAAGTTGTGGCTGCTCCTTGTAAGGGCAGGACCGCAGAAGAAACAGAATTTTGCATAGAGCTAAGATTTTCTTCAATTTGCAGCTTCTGTGAAAAGACTTTTTCCATTTTAATTTGCCAGTGCATGAGCTAAATAAATATGTGGGTAATGGCAGTCCCTATAATACTGGGGACATGCTGGAAAATACTTTTTTCAAAAAACACTCAGTGGGACAAAGATACACTTAACTCTCAGTTAAGAGGCCACAGAGTTCAGTCACATTTGACCAATTTACTGAATGCTGATTCAAGCTTGCTGAAGACAATTTGTTGAAGTGTGTCTAGCAAAGAGAGTGGCTCCTGTGCTCAGCCTAAAGCTGGAAAGGGCTGAAGAAAAATTTATTCTGATTTTTAACCATCCCCGTGAATGACTCTTGGATATGAATTACACTGAGCTGGATAAAGAAAATAAGCACTTGGCATAAATGTGAAAGAAGAAGGAAAAGATCTCCGGTTTTCGTTCCCTGTTCTGTTAATTTCTTGATGTTGGTACTTCACTGTGTCCCGATAGTCATTGCCCCTGTGCCACAGCCCTACTTTAATATACAACTTGTTGGCCCTCCTCAGAGCACCTGATTTTCACAATCTGCCTTCAGATTTTATTCATCAAATCTTCCTTCCTTGCAAAATCTCCTTTGTCATCTTTACTGCCTTTTCTCCATCTCTTCCCATCAAACAGATTGTTTCCCAAACCTCCCACTCCAGGTTGCCTGGTGTGTTGTACTGGTGCCGTGCTTTGTTTGCAGTCTGTCATCCCATTGCAGTCAGCCCCAGCCCAGAGAGGGCATCACTGGAAGGCAGAGAGCAGTGATATTTCAGTTCTGGTGGAGGTTGCCCAAGCTCCCAGTTCTGCTCTGTGTTCCACTCTCCAGCTGTACCTCTGCACATAACCAAGATGTGCCTCCTACGCTGCGCTCCAGGCTCAGCGGACAGGTTTGTGGGGAGAGGATCCACACCCTGCAGAGCTGTAAGTTGGGGGAAACCTCCAGGACACGTCTATAAGGAGCAAATCCTTAAGTAGTGCAGTGCAGTCTTGAGAACCAAGTCTCTGCTGAATACAAGTGTGCTCTGCTTGTGCTTTAAGGGCTTATTGTTACTATTTTTTTATTTTGGCTATATGTGCTTGGTTTGCCATATGTTCACCAAACAGCCTTTTCACCTAACGGCTACCACCATGCCAAATCTCAAAGCAAAGGAATTTCAGTGCTCTTTTAATATAGAATAAAATATTGCCCCCCGCCCCCTCACTTGGCTTTAATCTGGAAAAAAATGACATCACTTTTTTTTTTTAAACTTCTATTTCACAGATGCAGGCCTGCGCCATCCCAGCATGGTCAGTCTCATCCTAAATGGTTAATGCTTGGCTAACATGTAAGCATCTAAAAACAGGATAATATTACAGCAGAAAACCAGATAAGTGCAGTAACAGTAGGAGCTGCAAGGCCCTTCCCAGCTGTCCCCTCTCCCCTGCCTATCAAAAAAAGTAGAGATAACATCTCAGTGCATTTGTGTCTATTTAAAACCATGCAAGCGAATCGACAAATTTAATGCAGATTTCTGACTTGGGGCAACTTTTGTTTGTGATTACCAGCGCTACAAAAGTTGACACAGATGATCAGAACTGTTGTGGAAAGAGTGCTTCTTGAAGGCTTTCTCATCAATACCGCCCAAACGGCATTTCCCTCCTTCCCTCCAAAGCAGGGAATGGCCTGTGAAGGTACTGAGAGACTCCAGGCATGATGTGTCACCTCCTTTCCCACTTGCATTTTCCTGGCCAGCTGGTGGGTTTCACCTTTGCTGTGCCCTGCAAGGCAGGAGGTAAACATGCATCCCAAGAGGGGACCAGCCAAGGAGTGAGATGATAAGATGTGACAATTTCTGCCTTCATTCCCTTCCACACCACTCATTTGTGAATGGAGGAGGAGGAGGGGACCACATTTGCCACTGTGCAGATGGCCCTGCCTGTGTGAGCAGATTCACACCCAAGATGAAACCAGCCCAGTATTTGCACAGTTGTGGAGTCAGGGACACAGTAGCTTTAACTCAAAAAAGTTCAAATTCTCTGTTCCCTCTGTGCAGTGATGCATATAGGAAAACAAAGGGGATTGTGTTTCTCCCTGACTCTTGACTTACCCTGAAACCAGCACACTCTCTTTATAGATTTCCATGTAACTTTTTGGGTTTTTTTTTAATGTAGATGTGCCTGGAGCTATAAAGCAAGAGGCTGATCTGCTTTTCTATTGCATTTAGCTGCTTCCTTGCCAAATCTCAACATGTCGCAAGCCATGCACACTTCTCTGCTTTAAAAGAAGGAATCCATGTTCCCCAGAAGAGTTGTGGAAAGAAGGGAACCACCATGATAAGCCACATTTCTTCCTGAAAGGGAGAAGTAGCAGAGAAAGGAAGAAGGAAAATCGTTGATGTAGGATGTATTCATGTATTCATCCTATTAGCCTAGCAACAAAACATGCTGGAAGGCAACAGTGCTTTTGGCATTAAACACACTGAAAGTCCTTATGTCAACAAAACAAAACAAAACTGCATTTGTGATGGGGAAATTTCACCTTCACTTGATGTATGCAATTTTGCCAGCGCCACCACTAGGGAAATAAATCCGGCAATATCCATTTTATGTAAGTCTCTATTTACCATAACAAGATAGATTTGTTCTGGAAAATTTTTTGTCAATATATTCTTTGTTAGGCATTACCTTCATCTCCTAGCAACAGTGTGGGGAAATCCATCAGAGACATGGAATTTAACTGCAAAATAGGATGGCTCACTGTAGCTTGTACACTTTTGGAAACCTGCACTGGCATGCAAATACTCTTGTGCACTTACAATGTTTATGTCCACTGACGGACTGATAAATCAAACTAAAGATAAAGAGCATGGAAACTGGAAAAAAACAGAGAACACAACAAAACCAAAACCCCACTCTTTCTCTCATTTAAAACAAATTTACCAAGGCACATGAAAAACTGAAATAACTGCTCTACCTCTTGCTCTTGGGAAAATTCTTTCACACCCATACACATGGTCCACACTTTGTGGGACATTGGATGCATACACACACACCACATTTAAATTTTTTGTGATGTCACTTAAAACTTTAAATGTCATCAAAACAGTGTTTTTAAAGCCTCAGAGATTTGTGGGGTAATTTTCCTAAAGGTACAACAGGAATAATAAAGCTCTTGCAAACAACACAGTCACTGAGCAAACAGGTACAGAAAATGGCAATACTCCTAAGGTGCCTGTGAATTTCAGAGCATATACCAAATTCTGCTTTTCTTTTTCTTCCAGAGAGAACCTGCACTCTATTTCAAGGAAGTTAAGGGTGAGTTAAAATGCTTTAAAAAGTCTCTAAGGGATCTCTTGCAGCTGAGCTCTGCAATACCCCTTTGATCTGCATGTCATCCTGCTGGCTGTTTTTCAAGGTTGGATTTGTCCCTCAGGCTGGTCCCAGGAGGTGGCTCCTCGCCTGGGGTGGAACTGACATTGTTCCAGCTCAGCCTCTGCAAGCACAGAAAAGAAGGGGATGGTA
Source organism: Hylia prasina (assembly GCA_013397195.1). Lineage (NCBI taxonomy): Eukaryota > Metazoa > Chordata > Aves > Passeriformes > Sylviidae > Hylia > Hylia prasina. The sequence goes on along the minus strand of VYXD01011176.1, from coordinate 169,405 downwards.
CTGCAGCCTTGTGGCTTGTCTGTAGCATAAGAAAATGGGAATTCCCTGTCTATCCCAGCCTGGCCACATCTGGAGCGTTGCAGCTGACGAAGCTCAGCCACGTCTCAGGACACTCCCTGAGGTTGTGAACATCTTGGCTTCATTGGCCACTGGGCTCCAGAAACACAGGTTGCAAGAGCAGGTCTAGGGTGTGAAAATACTTTGCAGAAGGGACATTGCCAGAGACTTTGGGGGCATTTCCTTTGCTCCCCAGTTCCCTGAGCACATTACCACATATAGAAGCCTCCACATAAGTAAGGGTAACTCATCCTAATGATCCCCATGAGACAGCACTGTCTGAACCAGTCTGTCACCTTCAACAAGTTCGTATGGACACAATTCAAAGCCCAGTAAAAATTCCTGTGAAGTCTTTGTGGGTTTATACCCATACTCCATGGGAAACCTGATTTTATAAGTAAATTGTAGTTTCATCTCCTACACTAGCACAAAAGCAATTTGTTATTTGCCAGCTAGATAAGAGGATTATTTCTCTGCCCTTTACCACATCTTCATAAAGGGGATACTACAGTAGGAGGTTGCCTTTATATGTGCATAATATCCTGCACACTGGGAATCTTCCAACATACATTGTAGAGGGTTTTTTTAATAAAAGAAGATGTGGCCCAGAGGTACAGTCAAGCATTCTGAGGGACTGAGGTAAAGTGTTGTTCTCAGAGATCCTCATTAGTTCATCTGGGGAGAGAGGAGTCAGCTGAGGGGACACCTCCATGTGACTGAGCCAGCCTGAGACTGAGGCTGTTCCTGGGAGGACATTAACTATGTCTGATGGATGTGCAAGGGCTGTAGGGGAGGGTTAATTGGCAACAAGGCAAGTAAATAGCTCCCAATACTAAACCAGTTATTCAGATATCTGCTGAACTCTGAAAAGGCAGCTGGGGAGACAGGTGGGGGAAAAAACCAGTTTTGGCAAAAGTCTACATTTCCAAGGGAAAAATAGCGCCCGATTATTGGGTATTGCTGCTGCATGGGGAAATCTGAGCAGTGACCCAAACTCCCCTCTCTCACCTCTGGAATGAAAAGACTTTTGCTGCAAGGAAATGCCAAGACCTCTTTTCACACTGCCTCACCCTCAAATATTGGTAGAAGACACAAGAACCATCCCAAGTAAAACTTCTCATTTGAAAAGACATTTATATTGTTGTTTCTGACTTGGGCATAACGATTTCAGTCAATGTGAATTTATTTCCATCTAAGCTGTGTTTGTTCTCGAACTTCTTGCTATTGACTCGCACACATGTTCAGTACACAGAGCAAACACTTTGGTGTGAAACAACATCATACACAATGAGTCATCTGTGCTCTGGTCCACAGCCATCCCACAGAGAGCTGGGGCTGTCAGTAACTCTGTCACTTGCAAACATAGCTACAAACACTCAGAACCAGACAGTTGTCTTGTATAACACCTTACGGAGACTCTGCCTCAAGCAAACAGGAACCACGTTAAGGTATTTTTGGAAGAGCTAGAATAGAAAGATAGATTATTGGGTAAGGAAAATGATTTTGGACAAGTCCTGTCTACACTGATGCATCTGAGCAAGATGATTTTAAAAATAATTATAAATTAACCTTTGACTTACAGAAGAACCTGTCCTGGTTTCTATGGTAATGTACAGCTATCATCAAGCATTAACTTCAAGTGTACAGAAAAAAATGCATTTACTCATCCTGGGGAATAGCACTAAATAAATTAACAGTGTTAACTCCAGGTATCCTGATGACACAGGCAGGTGAAAAGGGGAAGAAAGGGGTGGAGTGGGGCACAGGAAGGCAGGGGAACAGCAGAGGAGATGGCAGAGAAGAAGGGAAAGGGAGTTGGGGTATGTCCTATACTTATAGTTTTATAACACATGGGAGAGCAGAGTAGAGGAGGTGAAGAAGGACAGAGTGAAGGGGAAAAAAGGGATGAGAGCAGTGTGTAGAGACAGACAGGCAGTGACCAAGGGGATGAAAGGTGTGTAAAGGGGAGAAAGAAGGGTAATAAAATCAAAGAGTGTCCAAAAAAGGCAGAACAGGGCAGATCTGGGGTGAATGCTGCAGAGAACCGAAAAGAAGGGCAAAAGATTGGCAAAGAAGGATGAAAAAAGAAGAGAATGGCAGAAAAGCAGAAAAGAGTGGAGATGGGTGGAGGTCAAAGAAGGACAGAGAAAACAACAGAAGTGAAGAGAAGGTCAGAGAAGTTCAAAGAATGTCAGAGAGAGCTGGGCAGATGGAACAGAACAGCAGAGAAGAGGGGTGGAGATGAAGGAAGAAGAATGACAAAGGATCAGGAAAAAAGAGAAGGTCAGAGAAGGCCGAAGAAGGGCAGAGACAGGAGGCAGGCAGAGAAAGGAGGGAGAAGAAAAAGAAGAAAGGCAAAGAAGAATGCAGGGCAGAGGAAATGGGCAGAGACACATGGGCAGAGGGGATGGAATGGGGACTGAGAAATACAGAGAAGGGCAAAGGAGAAAGGTGAAGAATGACTCAAAGTGAAGAACTCTCAAAGATTGCTAATTCACTACACCAATATAGGCACTAAGGGTATCCTAAGGAAATTCATCCTGAGATTGATCAGAGTTGCTAAAGAATCCATGATAAACAGAGTGAACCTCATTTCCCTCAATAATATGCACACACACACCTATATCTAAATCAATATCTATATGCATTTTTCAATCTGAATGGGAAACGTGGGAGTTTTGCTCTCCACTTTCCCAACCCCATTCCTTCTGATCTGGGAACAGAGAATTCAAATCTACTCAGCCCTGTTACTGCAAACAATTTCCAAACCATCTGCTATCTAATAAAACAACTCATCTAGACAAACCCCAAGCCAGGCAACAAATCTGATATTGTACTTGAAGTCATCTAAATATTAACAACCTACCATTGCTAGCCTGTCAAATTTCTTCACTGAGAAAAGGACTCACATTTATGATCTCATTATGATCATCAAGGACTGGAAATGGGAAAGTTTTTTCCATTGTTAGATACAGGAAAGTTGCTTGGAAGATGGGACAGGATCCAGTCAGCCCAGCCTGAGCACCATTTACACCCAAGCAGTCCATCCCTGCAAAAGCAGTGAGCAGTGGAGAGAGGGGGGTGCTTTTGAAGGACCCATTTGCTCACAGTGGAGCTCCTGAAGCAGGTTGGGAGATAGTCACATAGCTGGGGACACATCATAAGATGGAGAGCCCAGTGTATTCAGGATTTGCTAAGAAACTGCTTTTGATTCACTGTGTTGGAGAGAGTGGAAACGGATCCCAGGTTCACTGAACTCAGACTCACTTGTGAGAATTAGATTAAAAATATTGTCTGTCTCCCATGACATCAAAAATAAGCTTTGTGTTGTGTGAGCTGAGAGGTTATCTTTCCTGTTCCTCTTGAGTCTTTTTTTTCTCTGAGTTGATTTGAAAAGCAAGTTCTTGTATTGATGACAGGGCTCTTAAATACTCAGAAGCAGTGACCAAACCTGGCTCCAGTTTCTGAGCATTTCACTGGGCAATTCAGAGCCAGAGTCAGAGAGCGGCAGTCTTTCCAGGGAAGGGCCACAGGGGCAAGAGATAAGTTGAGTTCCGGCTGCTTCAGAGAAGAGGTTTTGAAGCTCCTTTTTTTTTGATCAGGAAACCAGGGAAATCAAGTTATGGAAGTATGTAAGCTGTTAAAAGGCTTTTCTGAATCTTATTTTATTGTTTAGAAAGAGTCAGTCAGGAGATAAAAAAGGCAAGAAATAAAAAGTATAGTGCTATAAGACTTAGACATGGGTTACTTGTCTGGAAGGTCTTATCCCCTAGTATTTATGTAAGTTTGGTCCAATAGAGCTTCATCCAGAAATAAAGTCTCTCTGGTAGGGTTTGACCCAACACCTTCTTTCAGGCTTCCATCACTCGAGCTGAGCAGCAAGAGAAATTAGGCATCCATTTTCAGGGAGAGCTTTAGACTAGCCTACAGTGCCAGTCTCCCTCAGGATGCCATCTTACCTCTGATCAGTGGAACAGTGTTTATCTATCCAAGGTTTTGCCCAAACATGCAAGTCCAAAGAATGATTATTCAAGATGCAGACCATCAACTTCACTACTCTGAGAAATCTGTGATTTTCATTCTAAGTACTGAGCAGAGTTTGAGCTGCAGCTCTTCCCAGTGAAACTGAGCTTGGTTTTGAGAAAAATATTGGTGAACTGGTAGACACCAGTCGAGAACAGAGAAGTATATTTGGACAAGTGTAGTGAAGTGAGGAGTTTTTATTGCCCTGAGTTATCGCTCTGATGAGATGATAAGAGAAAGTTTATGATCCTTAGGGGTTAAAGAAGGAATCAGGTAGCTGTACCCACCAGCAGCATCTCCTCTGCAATCCATGTGTTATAACAATGATGGATTGAGTCATTAGATGTTTTGAGATTCTTTCATGATATAACATTGCTGCTCATTAAACCAAGCCTAGGTGAAGGAAAGGCACTGGGAACTGGAAAAAAGAGAAGAACTAGTAATTACATCTTGCTGGGTTTGGTAACAGGAATTAGAATGAAACAATTGACTGTTTGGAAATGGATTCTGCAGTAGCTGGATGACAAATTGCAGGACATCCATGTCACCTTTAGCAGCAAGGGCAACACTTAAAAACCTATTTAAATTCTAAGAATTATACCAATATTGATTAGGAATTACAGTCAATTTAGCAGTTTCCTTGTAGCAAAGTGGAAGTAAGCTGTTAATCCAAACTGTGTTAAGTGTTATAAACGCATCCAATTTTGATCAAACTGTTACTGATGTAAACATATCATTATAATGAAATTTAAGTAGTAGCAAGAACTGTGGTACAAAGTTCTGGCCAGTTATACCAAGATAATAGATAGAAGTCTAAAAAGTATTGATCTTCTGTGACTAATAGGCTGCTTAATTCAGGGAGAAGGACTTACACAGCGAAGAACTGGAGATTAAAAAAAAATTAATAGCAAACCTGAAGTATTGCTTCAGTGCATGCTTGAAATATCACAAGATGTTTGAAAAGCTCATTTACAAATTAATATTCCTTTCATATTTATGAAATATGAGAATCTAGGGTACTATATCTGGTATTGCTACATAGAACATTGTAATGATATAAATTAGACATAACTGTACCGTGAGGGTTATACACTTATATCTGAATATAAAGTAAGAATGTAATTCTGTTTAGAGAGAGCAAAAATTATATTTTTTCTTTCCTTTTTCACTTAACACCATATATCATATGTTTATGTCCTTCTATTTTTCCATTTGTAAGATGGAGCTAATATTGCTGTGACATTTAAAAGGACTGTTCTGAGAAAAGAGTCATAAAAATAACAGAGAATTCAGCTATTGGAGCACTGATTACCATCTTAATTATGTATTTTTTCTCATTACATCTGATAGGATGGAAACACTTGCTGTTTATTTTCCATCTGTGAAAGCTATACCCAGTTCAAATTCAGATTTCTGCCCTGAAGATAACTCTGGGAGAAATGCTTCCAGCCTCTATATCCAGCAAGTGAGAGGTGAGGGGACCCTTACCCACTTGTAAACACTGATAAATGCTCTCCCAGGTTTCACAATGCTGGGTATGACCCAGCTGCAAGTCACTCAGCCACATCAAGACAATAACTGTGCTTCAGAGGAAGCCATCAAAGGCTTCCAAAAGAAACCTGCTCTGAGATGAAAGAGAAAATTATTACAGTAATCAACTCTGCTAAGAGAAAAGGAAAGCTGTTTCTCTTTGGGAAAATTTCCAGTGTTGAAGAAAGTGGGGGGAGAAGGCGAGAAGGGAAGATGATAAGGTCTCACATGTTCAATTGATTGTTCACATCTAACAAAAATAGCCCCAGCCTGTTCCCATTGTCCTGCAGCTGCTGGCTTCATCACACTCATTGTGCATTTCCTCATGGCTGAGCAGTGCTGTTGCCCAGTTTCCTCTCCTTCATTTCCTACCAAGATCTGCCATGAACTGTAGGAAAAGCCAGCAGCCCTTCTAAACAATGCCTTTCAAGTTTCCCTGGGTCCATCCTGAAACCCAGGCTACTGTCTTAAAGCAAAGCAAAGCAGTTTCAGACAAGTCCCAGTGATGGATCCTGTCAGGATCCTGTCACTTGCATATTTTTATTTTTTATTTCATTCCTGGGCACATGTGCATTTATGTGGACTTCAAGCTTGCTCATAAAGTGAGAGGAGAAGTTTCCTGCACTTAAGGCCAAAACATCTTGAGAAAATAATGTGCACAAAGATGTGAACATTTTGTTTAAAAAGTCTCTCTTCTCCCTATGTATTTAACAGCCAGTGTTAATTCTCCAAGGAGACATTCCTGTATATGAAAATGGGTTTCAGATATAGAGCAAGATGTGAGAGGTGTTCCTCCTCCTTCCTTCAGTGGTCTTGGAGCCATTTAAACTGAAATATCAAATCCACATGGTATGGCCAGATTGGTCACAAACCTGCACAGCCCTTGTGGAAATAAGTTATAGAAATCAAATTGTCATTCCCCAAGAAAGGTATTTTTTGTGTACAGAAATTAAACATCAAAGCATAAGACTGAAAGGTTTAAATCATTCCTACAAGTGTTTTAGGGTCTATTAATCCCTCTTTAGCTGAATTTTTCTCTTTCATTGTATCCCCAGGAAATTCAGGAACAGTTTTCTACAAAAAGTTTATAGAGACCAGTATTTTGCATCTATACCCTCCTTCCAACCTGGATACCAAATGCAAGCTGCTTTTCACACCATGTGATACTTCTTTTCCTTTAAGAAATATTTTCTTCATTGAGGAGTTCCACTTCAGCAGAAATACCACCAGATGTTTCAGAAAAAACCAGCTGAGAGAAAGATTTCCTCTTTTACAGAACCATAGAATGGTTTGGGTTGGAAGGGACCTTAAAGACTATCCAGTTCCCACCTCCCTGCCATGGGCAGGGACACCTTCCACTAGAACAGGCTGCTCCAAGCTCCATCCAACCTGGCAATGAACATTTCCAGGGATGGGGCACCTACAACTGCTCTGGGCAACCTGTGTCAGTGCCTCACCACCCTTGCAGTAAAGAATTTCTTCCTAATGTGTAATCTAGACCTACTCTCTCAGTTTGAATCCATTCCCCCATGTCCTATCACTAAATATCCTTATGAGAAGTCCTTCTCAAGCTTTCCTGCAGGCCCCCTGAAAGGACACCATAAAGTCACCCCAGACTCTTCTCCTTTTAAGGCTTTGAGTCTGGCTTTCAGAGTGCTTTGTTGTTATTCTTTACTATTTGTCAATACCTTCAATGTTCTGCATTAAATCAACTTGAACAAAATCCTGTGGGTGAAACAGAATTAACTTCTGGTGACAAGTGCTGGATAAAAGTCCAGACAGCTACAGACCAATCTCAAGGCTATTGTGGAGCTTCCTGCCCTCATATTTCATCAAGAAATGGCCCTTTAAGCAAATTTCTGACACCCAGGTGCAGGTGAGCCTTGCACACAGCTGAAGGAAAGAAGCTGCTTGGGAATAATTGTCAAAAGGGAAGAGTACCTGTAAAAGTACCCTCAGTGAAAAAATATTTTTCCATCCCCACTCCTCCCTCGGGAATCTGTATACTTCCCGGATGGGGGACTTGTCAGCCCTGGAAATCCAGCCAAACAGATAAGCTACACTTCGGTTCACCTTATTTGCTGCCAAATCTTCAGTCTCAGAAACACTCAGTGCTCAACAATTCAAATGTCAGACTTCTCTTTCCTCTGCTCAAATATTTTGCATAGCTTGGAGCAAGGAAAACCTTTGTAGGCAATTTCAGAGCTGCTCACAGCCCCTGCTGCAGACCTTTCCTGCTCACACTCAACCCTTGAAACATTTATTTGGACTCTTTAAGAGGGACTTAATGACACACATCAAGCCATTAAGAAAAACTGAGAGTGAATAAATGCTTTTCTGTGTTTCAAATTTAAAAAGAAGGGATAATATAATGACCAGCCCGTGAATTATCCATGAATGCAGGCAACACCTCACACAAAGCTCATTCAAGTACCTGGAGCCCACAAACTAATCAAGGTCTTAAAATTGTTCATAGGCTCTATTCAGAGCTTCTTTTTACTGTAGTTTGACCTAAATTCTCTAATAGTCACCAAAACCCCTCCATTTGACTGGAGAGAACATGAAATAAGCTCACTTCAAATGCTGCCACTAATGCTCTGGCATGGATTTTAGCAGCTTTTCCAATACTTTAGTTCAACATCAGAGCAATGGAATTATTCTCCCTGTCTTAAGTCCCTTGAATTTGTATTCCAAAGGAAAGATGAAATTAGGGAAAAGAAGAAAAATCATTAATTAGATAACAGCAGGGGGAAAAAAAAAACCAACAAAGCAGTTACTGTACCTACCTCATCAGCTATATGTTTGTTTCAAACATGCAATACTTCATTAAGTTGAACTAAGACCACTAGAGACCAATTAATATTGATTAAATGTGAGAGAAAAAAGGAGAGATGACATTAAATAAATGTCAGGATAATTCCTACAGCATAAAAAATTAACTGTGCTGTTTAGGCAAGGCATTTTCTTCTGAGTTTGTCTAAGCCTAGCTAAAGAAGGAAGCAAATTTATTCAATAAACAATCCCTATTGATCTTGGGAGATGTAGATATAAGAGCAAAGAACAGGTGTGCAAATGGATGGGGACTGTGGCTATGTCCTGATGTGCACAGAGAAATATCATCCAGAGAAGTTATCCAGTAAGATCTCCTCCTAATCACTTCTTTCTTGGATATTTCTTGGACTAAATTATGCATTTGTTGTCCCTAAAAATCTCTAAATGCTTACAGATATTTTTCATTACTATGGTAACTGTTTAGAGAGGAGCTGGTGATACAATCAGAGGCAACCATCACTAGACAAACTAAATCAATCATTGTTTTATTAGTTTTATTGGCTCTTTCATACACACAAAGCTAAAATTGGAAAACAGAGAGTCTGCTTGCTCTGGGGCCTGAGGAAATTTGCACCTCAAGTTGGATAGGCTGTCTAATGAGAGGAACTGGGCTTTATATCCCACCCAAAACCAGTCATATCAACCGTCTAAAAATATTGAGTCCTCCAACAGAGCACAACCTATTTAGTTTTCCTGCTACATCTTAATCCTCAGGCATGCCAGGGTAAGCCTTCAGAGGGCTGTGCTTGAGATGTGCAGCTAACTCTGCCTGAGCTGAGCCAAGAACTGGAAGCAAGACTTGTGCAAGGAGAGGTTCACATCTGGGCATGTGCACAGCTGCTGTATTTTAGCACCCCGTGCTTATGCCTCCATCAGGCTTAGGAAACTAAATAGGGAAGCTCCAGAATAAGTTTTGAGGAAGACATCCCTTTTTCATGCTTTCAGCTTTGCCATTACAAAACTCTTTGGAGATCGCAAATGTGGCTTTAAAATTTCTGAGGCTGACAGGAAATTTGAATGACACACTTCTAGTATATCCAAAATGCCTTCAAGCAAGAGTAACCACAAGCCCCCTTCATATTTTCCAAGACAAGAAAGTCCTCTCTGCTTTCTGACAGACCCAGGGGGGAAAAGCTGCATCCTCCAGAGAGGCAGGCAGCTGCTGCTGTTCCTCCCAGTCCTGAGAAGACACCGTGGAAGCAAGAGTGATAATAGATATTAAAAACAAACATTTGTTTTTCCCAAGGACTACCCTGCATGGTGTTACTGTAATATTTTTAATCAGAACCAAAACTTGGGCATGCTGACATCTGATTGTTCATTTCTTATATTAATTCTCCAATTTGTTCCTTTTCTTGCTCATGTATATGAGAGTTTTAAAATAATTTTGCAATTTTTAAACAGGATGCCTCCTGATATCTTACAGAATACCAGCATTCACGATCAAAGTCTGAGAAAAACACCTTGAGTAGGATTTCCTACTCTGATATCTGTTTATTCATACCAAGAAGAAAAGCACTTACCCTGTCCCAGATATCGAGGAGTCATGCACTGCAGTGCCTGAAGGTATTTAAGGCTGCTTTTTGCTCTAGTTCTACAATCATCACAGAAGATTTTTCAGCCCCCAAACCACGCCAGTATTACTTCTGCCATCCCCAGGAGCACCAGAACTTTCTCAGGCATATCTTGGAAGGAATAAGTATGTCTGACTGGATAACAGTTTGATGATGTTTTGAAATACCATAAATGCATCAAGGAACCCTGCTACTGATACTCTCCTTGCCAGCAGCTACTCATTTTTGCACATCCTATGACAACTCATAAAACTCCTGCACTGCCATTTTGAGACTGAAGTAAGAATTCTGGCTAGAGACAGGCTGTCTCCCATTCTTCTGCAGGCAGCTAAATAAAGCTAAAACACACATCCTTTTTGAAGATTTACACAACTGGAGTCATACCTTGTATTAACAGAGGGTTTTTACCAGCTAGTTTTCTGTTTGGGTCTGCTGCAGATCCCTGCAATTATCAGTGCCACCTCCTGGTACAGAAACATACTGAGATCCAGCCACTCAGGAACGGTAGGATGAAGAAACACAAAATATCCCAATCCTCTCTTCCTGTTTAATATTTGTTACTCTCTACAGTCTCTTATAAACAGCCATGTATCCTACAGGCAATCAAAAAGTTAAATACTTTTGTAGCTATATGTATTGAATGAAAGGGCAGGAGAGCTGTTGAAGGCAAGAGGTTACCATGGATTTTCCTTTCCAGGACATCCATAACAAAGTTAAACCCAAAAAAGATATGTATATATGTGCTCATCAAACAAGCTGAAGCTGAACAAGAGAAAGCTTGTGAGTTTAAAGTTTTATTCAGAAATGTCTGCATTCATTTCAGAACTGAGGAAATAATTTTGCAGCATTTATGGACCTTGGATACAAAACCTGAGATTCTGACTGAAGATTTGAAACCTAGGGGGATTCCATGTCCCCATATGTTAGGTACAGAATTTCCAGTGTTTTATCCAGGCAAATGAAAATGAGAGAGGCAAAACTACAGGTTAGGACACAGCTGGTGGCAGGAGGCAGCAAAACAGGACTCTACTCAGGGCTTTGCCAATTTACTTTCTAAAAATGACCAAGATGTGCCTTTTTCTTACCACAGCAAGTTGGATTTTTTCCTTAGCTCCTATCTACTTCACCTACTTAACCTAATCCTCAAGCAAAACACCTTCAGCATTATTCCTCAGCGCCCCATGGAATGGGTCACACACTTTCACCAGCCTGTTTACAAGAAACCAACTCCCAAAAATGCAGGTGAAGGGGAGACATATCCAATGAAAGCAAACATTCCCCAAAGGTGAAGCACAGGACCTATTTTCGCAGCGATACTTCCCGTACCTCTCTCATCTGTCTCGCTCAGAGCCCCAGAGCAAGAGAAATCACAGCCTCAGGTCCGAAAAAGCAGCAGCCCTCTGTGCCCCCAGTACTGAATACATTTTTGCTGGCGCTGGGGTACCAAAAAGGCCTGGAAGGCAGCAGAGCAGGCAGCCTCTCACTCCAGGAGAGGGCAGTGAAACACGGTTTAACTTGTCCGGGAAAGGGCAAATGCGCCGGGAACTGCTCAGCCTGCTCAGTCAACCCAAACGCTGACCTTGGCAGCACAAGCACGGGCAAGTTCAACAGCAGGAGTCGTGAGTGGGGTTTCACGTGTCACAGGCTCCGTAAATTGAATTGGGTCGCTATTCCCTAGGAAGAAAAAATTATGCAACCACTTGTTCACTCCCTGTCCGTGGAGAGGAAAAAATGTCATCAGGAGGCAGTGTTTTCTTGTGCTTAGGTTAACAGGTCTCATTTGTTCTGCCAGCGTGGAGGGAGGCAGAACCAGTGGAAGAACCAGGGTAATTCTCTTTTGTAATTAAGATAATGTGCCACACCGGCCCTCAATCATATTTTTGGATGCTGCAGTGTCCATGACACATCTCAGAGAGACCGCAGCTGTGATTAAACATTTTTGATAACCCATAAATATAACATTAGTTGCCTCAGTTAGGTTTCTGATAACATCATTCATTTCAGATCATTCAATTAGTGTAGACAAAAGGGCTCTTTCCAGGAGACATAATGTCATTGTCTCTGGAAAGGAACGTACTTCCCAATCACTGTTTATCACTCTGTAATTACAGTGCTGTAGCAGCCATACTCTATATTACAAGGAGTCCTTTTTGTGCCCAAGGATCCAACAGTTCTTTGTTTTAATTTATTTTCCTCTTAAATACCTCCTGCTATTTAAGCAATAATTCCCTGTAAATCAATTGTTAGCAGCAGTTAATGACTGGTTGGTTAATTAATAGCTGAAAGCAAATCTGAGGGTGTTTGCCACTCTAACAATCCAGCAGACATTAACTGTGGGGTTATTGCTCACGTACCCTATAATCAAGGACTCCTCACAGCCTATGTATCATTTAAAGAAGGGACTGTCTGGGTTGCAATAGGTGGTGGCATTAGGGGTGTCTGTGTTCTGCTGGAGAGCTGCATTAAGAGGTTTTTAACACAGCAGCCTGCTCTGTTGCTCTCTACAAGGGACAGATTCTCAGATAATCTTTTTCACAACACTGTCAATTAATATTTCCATAAGCCTGTTTTGTCTCTTATCTTCCACGAAATAAGGCTTGGGGTGGTGCTGCCATGGAGAAGGAAGGAGACTCTAAAGCAGGCAGTAATTGATGTTCACAAAGAGGGTATGTGTAATGGACCAGCTGGCTTATTATGAACTAAAATACTGCAGTATCTTCAATACAGAGGATGGTAATGGGGAATAAATGTTGACATTTTCATGGTGAGCAATGCAAGACCATCAAATCAAACAATTTCTGGCATATAGTCAAAGCAACATTTAAATGGAAACTTGAGAGATAAGAACAATTTTACATATTTTTTTTCTGAGTAGAAATGTGCAGCTGTAGGAGAAATTGCGTGGCATGAGTTCCCCACACTGACACAAAGCCAGGAGTTCCCAACAGGGACTGTCTGACTTGTCCTAAGGAAAAGGAAAAAAAAAACCAGCAGTAAGGAGCATCCTTGCATGACTGCACCAGCCCTTCTCACCCTGACATTAACTGGTAAATCTAGACAATTTCTGCTTGCTATCCTCTCCACAATCAAAGAGAACAACTGCTTGCTGCTTCGTTTGCAGCTCCCACCTCTACACTGGACATCTGCTGCCATGTTACTGTCAGCCTCCCCTTTTCTAAGTGAACAAAACCAGTTCCCTTGGCATCTCTTGACAGTTGGTGCTTCTCAGACAGAAGCCTATGTTCTGTCTGATTTACCTGGATTTTTTTGTCCTTCTCTTCATCTGCAGGGTGATAAATATGATATATTTTTATATAAATATACATAAATAAATACTGGTTGTATCTCAAGGACGATGATCCTGAACCATAACCCAGAACATGATTCCCTTCAATACTCAAGTCTTCTACAAATATGCCTGGTTATTTCCCCACATTTCACCCATCCCTATGAATTTTTATCTCTCTTTCCCAACCACAGAACACTGGACTGTTCCTGAAGAAATTTAATTTAAATATTTGGGAGTAGTTTTTCCACGTTGTGAAGATCATTTCAAATTCAGATCTTGACCTCCTAGGACTTCTATCATCTCCTAATTTTGACATCCACAGGTTGTTTGCTTGTTGTTCAGTTGTCAATCAAAAAACCTACTTAAAAGAACTGGGTATAAGGAAACTGCTGAATGACCTTCTTGCAATATCTTCCCTGACAGTGATCCAGTGATAGCTGTTGCTGAGGAGCTATTTTTCCACAGGCTCTGCACCTACCCCATTGTAATTATATCTATACCATATTCTTTAGTCTGTCATATATGTCAAAAAGCGTTACTAAAAATCAAGCACCAGTGCATTTGCTGCTTCCTCTTTATTCATAGACATGCTACTGTGACAAAGAAGGAAATTAGATTGATTTGACATCAAATGTTCTTGACAAGCCTGTGTTTTCCTGTATCAGCTGGCTACTTCAAAATTGATTGTTTAATGATTTGTTCCTGAATCTTTCAAGGACTTAAATTAGATTGACAGTTCTGTAATTCCCTGGGTCCTCCTTTTCCCACTCTTTAAAATATAATAGACTGTGTTTGCCCTTCTCTTGTCTTCAGGGACCTCCTCTCTCCTCTGTGAGTTCTTAAAGATAATCACTAATGGCTCAGCAATTGCTTCAGACAGCACCTTTAAGTACTATGGGGTGAATTTCATCAGACCCTGCAGACTGGAGTACATTCATTTTATCTAAATATTCTTTAATCTATTCTCCTCCTCTTCCAGTCTGTATTTCTGCCCCCTTGTAAAAAGTAAGTTTAAACAACTGGTTGTATACCCTGCTGACTGATACATTTCATAATTCGGAGGAATTGAACATTCGTCAGTACATTTTAGTTTTTTAATATTTACCAAGCTTTATATTTCCGTTCTCCACATTACAAATGCTAAAACCCCAAACTCATCAACCCCTATTCACTGGATGCTAAACTGACACACCACTCTTAAGGACAGATTCATTGCTGAGGACGGAGCAGAAAGAGGATATGTGACTAAAACATTGTATTTCGTCATGCAGAACTTCAGCATTCACTGACAGACCTGTACTGATTGCAACAACAGGTTCCCATTTTTGCCCAAGCTTTTCCTAAAATATAACTGGCACCTTCATATCTGAGAGTGCACCTGCAGCAGTGCCCGTGACCTGAGCACTGTCCTTTGAACTGGTGGAACTGCTAGGGCTGTTGTTGTCTAGATTTACTCTAAATTACAAATATTAAGGCCATGTGTTGTTTGGGGCTTTTTATATTAGACATGAAAATCTCCCACAAGTAATGGTGGGTTTTCCATGTAAGTACTACCTGGAGGTCTACTTCCTGTGCTCTATCAGACACACCTGATGCTATAGTACTCAGTGGGAAAATAATTCAGGTTTCCACCTGTGATAGCCATGCAGAACAATCTTTATGGCTGTCTTTAATAAAATCTTTTGTCCACCTTTCTCCTCAGCAGTTCACTATTGTTACAGACCTGAGTGATGGTGTTTGCATACCAAGGCTCTCTCTAAAGTAGAGCATTCATACAGGCAGCACTCTCAGGTTTGTTTTCACTAGCAATTAAGGGCTTTCTGCCAGAATAAAAGAAATTTTATAAGAGAAATTAACTTTTTAGAGGTCTGTAGGCTTAAGTCCCACCCCATTCCTTACAAGTCAAAATCATTGCAAAAAGTCAGCTTTGAGATGAAAAGCCCTTGGCTCAAGTGAGTTTGTTGACAAACCAGCCATCAAAGGAGGAGGAGAAGAAAACTGGAGAACCACTGAAGACATTCACTTGTCCTCTCCACATGGCAATGCACATTTTCTGTTTGACCCAGCAAAGCCTGAATGACCAGGCAGCTTTTTGTTTTGTGTCTTGAAACCCTGATCAGACTCTCACTTGAGAATTTACCCACAGTGACCCTGATCCATGTGACTCTGCAAACATCCTCTTTACCTCGTGCTGCATGTGAAGAGTATATGGGGGTACCAGCTGGGAGAGGGTGCAGGGTTGTTCACCTCCTTGCTTTGTCTAGAGGAATACAAGAGATTTGTCCTGAAGCACTTCTGTTTCCTACTTTTACCTTAGTGTGGTTCAGACTTTAAACTCAGAGTTCAGCTGTGCCAAAATCTGAATTTTAATGTATCACTACCAGCAGCTGCTGTGTGTTTCCAAAACAAGGCAGCCATAAAAATGTAGGATAAAGTTTGTGATGGTTCAGAATAAGCATTCTCATTTGAAGGGATGTGTTTCTGGGAATGCATATTTAGAGGAAACAGGTAAAACAAAACTTAATCCTGCTTCCACAAAGCTTTTCCTTTACAGGATGCTGACGTATGAGATAAGAGCTGGTTTGAGAATTTTCTACCAAAATTTTTTCATCAAAAGAAAAGCATTACAAGTCAAAACTGACCCTTTTTGCAGTAACATGCTGGTTTTGATGAAATTCACTGGCAACACTGCTCAAGTCTAGAACAGAAATTATATGACATTCAAGAAGGGGAGAGGCAAACCACAGAGGTGGCAATTGCCAGTTGGAACAGCACTCACCCAAGACACAGGATACTCTCCCATTTGCACTTCTAATTATCCACATCCTATATGAATGCTATCCTGGTGTTCTGTCATCAGACCTACCTTCTGACAGACAGAAGATTTTACAACCCCCCCACAAACAGACCAGTTCACTGCCTCTTTAATAAAAATAGATTTGAAATTCTCATGTCTAGGATACTGTCCTATGGAAAACAACTTTTTAGCCATATTTGAAAGAATTAACTGTCAGATACAACCTTCCCATAATGCCACAGACTTCCTTTTTCCTTTCCTTTTTGGAAACAGTACTGTTGGGTTCCTCAGCTGGGACAGCTGGCTGGAGTCTGTCCTCTGCTACTTGTGTGGAACAAGCATCATGTTCATCTCTATTGTCTGAGTTTGGAAAAATCATATAAAGGGAGTAATTTTCTTCTCATGAATCTTCTGTGCCTTATCTGATGTAAAAAACATAAATGCTGCTTAAATGGCCTTTTTTCTCTGAGATTTACTGCCATTCTTCTTTCTTAACCCATCCTCATTCTTTCCACTATTTTTTTGGATATTTTATTCTGAAGGACCCCTAGCAGTCTAAAAATGTTCCCCTTTTTTTAGATAGAAGAATCTGTCCAACCTACACTCAGGTTATTATCTCAAATTTTGCATTTTTATAATATGTTTGCATTTTCATACCTAATTTTAAACTCCTACTTGTAATTTTGACTTTTGTTATAAAATCCCCTTCATAACTCCTCGAGTGAGAAGACAATAAACTCTCCACTACCATCTTTCTCACAGTTCAGTAACTCAGCAGGCCAGATTCAGCAGCAAAACTTCGAGTTCTGAATTTTTCCA
This sequence comes from Hylia prasina, assembly GCA_013397195.1. Classification (NCBI taxonomy): domain Eukaryota; kingdom Metazoa; phylum Chordata; class Aves; order Passeriformes; family Sylviidae; genus Hylia; species Hylia prasina. The sequence continues at coordinate 152,484 of VYXD01011176.1, read as the reverse complement.
GTTCCGAATTTTTCCTCCACTGGAGGAGCCAAGGCTATAAATCAGTTCAAGAATCACTCGATAATGACCCATCAAAGACTGGCAGGTTGTTGGTTGACAGGCTGGCCTTAACCAAATGTTGAGTCAGTTTAGAGGCATTCATGAAGTTTTTCCTTTGTCTAGAATGGCACTAAACATTTGAATCAAGGTTTTCATAACGAGTATCAGGAAAAAAATAAAATAAACCTCACCAGAACGAGGAACTTCTCTACGTTTATTAATATCTTCAGAGAGCGACATAATTTTTGGGAAATTAGTTGTCCATGGGGGATTTGCTCCCCACTGAAGACTCCCTAGACATGCCCCTTATCATCTCTGCATGAATTTGCTCATCAGCAGGAGAAGGTAAAACTTGACTACACTCATTGTCTTGAGTAAACAGCACTGCCTTAGTGATTTTTAATGCTATGCTTCTGGTCCTTAGGAATGGTAAATTTTCCACAAGAATAAATTCCCTAATACTGCATGAAGGATTCAGAACTTCCCACTGAGCAGCTCAATAAAAGATTTTTTTAAAAGGAGGGGATTCACTGTTATCTTTATTGGGAGGAAAAGAATATAGCTCTTGGATCAAGCTGTTGTCCATGGCATCCAATTATTTGTTTCCACTGCACAAAAGGAAAAAAAAAAATCAGTAAAAAGAAAATTAGCTACATTGATTGCTGGCTGGGGCTTCATTTTGGGTTTCCCCTGGGACTGCAGCATCAGCAGGAATGGTTACTTAGTCACGAATGTGCTGCACAGCAAGAAATCAGATTGCTCCCTGTGAAAAGCATGACTTTTTTCTGGTCTCTTAGTTGTGCGAGGAGGAAACCCAGCTCTCCTTAATCACAGCCTGCCACCACTGAGGACACATAACTCACTGCTACAGCCTTTATTATATGGTTCCCCAAAATGAAAAGAATCTGTAGATCTTGGCTGTGGGGTATTGGAAATTAGTATTATCCAAAACAAAATTCTAGCAGATCACCTTAATACTGCTTTTTAAGCTTTTTTGAAAACCAGGACATTTTTTACTGTATCTTGATAAAAATCCACCTCTCTCTATAATGGATTCTTGATTATAAAATCCTTATTAGAATGTGATTGCATATTTAAGCTGCAATTATGCTTAGCTTCCTCTTGGGTCAGAAGCCCTATAATAGAGGGATAGGGCCTTTTCTCAAGTAGTAATTACACACAAACATAATTTTAAAAAATACAATATAATGAATCACTGGGAGGAAAAGAACAATTCTGGGTCAAGCCAGAATAAAACATTAGAGCAGGTCAGAAAGCCAAAGTTAACTTGTACCCTAGTCCCTGTTTCCAGCTAGAAAATGGCATTAAAATATCTCTACTCATTTAAAGGTTACCTCCCCAAAAGTGAGTTTGCTACTATGTGTAGCAAACATATTTCACTTACCCACTTATACAGGAAAACAGTGATTGTCAGAACCTAGTGTCCCAAACTAATCATCTGTGATTGCAGTGCACCTGGGCAAAAATCTGAAATCAGATTTTGTTTCTATGCCACAAACATGAAATTTCAGTCAGTGCTAACCCTACAGCAAATGGAAAGTTTAATTTGCATTTTCCTTTCTACAAAAAAGCCCCAAAACTCTTCCTTTGTAAAAGTTTGACTGTGGAAGAGCTGCATTTTAATGTGAAATTCCTTATGAACAGTATTTACAAACAAATGACAGGACTGCAACGAGCCTAACAGGGGCTACTCAGCTATTAAAATATGCAGTAACAGATTAACAATTTCTCATAATCAGAGCAGTAATATCAAGTGCAAGAGGGTTAAATAAATGGCAAACTGCAGAGTGAGATGGCACTGGCTCCTAGCCCCTTACAGAGCCCTTCCAATAAAGATTTTTTTCTTTTGCCATTCCCTTGAAATACTCATGCTCCTTAAACCCTCCCTAATATCCTCAGTGACATCCCACTCCCTGGTTCCTCTTACAAAAAACCTCACAGCTGGCATGCTGAGGCTAAATAACACCATCACCTTTTCTAAGGTAGCCTCCACCCTGCAGTGTGAAGCAGTAATTTTCCACTTTACGAGCTGCACACAGTGCATTGCCTACAGCAGCTTGTTCAAACACCCTGTCCCTCAGAAGAGAGATGCTCAGAGGGTAACTCCTTGTGCTGCACCACCAGATCCTCCCCCTCCTCCTTGCTTGGCTGAGAGGAGCCAAGGGATGCCCAAAGCAAAACGGGGAGGTTGCGGTACAGGCCCAGCACCACTGTGCCTCAGCACCACATTATCCTCCAAACTGAAAGGAAAACAAACAGAAGTACCACAGCACATCTTAATTTTCACTGCTGGTAGTGACAGTTTTACTCAATTTTAGTCAGCTATCGAGTAATCAGAATGAATTAAACGGCAGAAGGAAGGGCTGTGCCAGGATCCAATAAAGCAGTGGGCACTGGAGTGCTTCAGGGAGTCACTGCACATCTCCCTCTTATCATCATCCCCACCACTGCCATCAGACAGCATCTCTGAGCAGCTCCAGAGCTCCAGGAAACCAGCACCTCCTGCCACTCCTATCACCAGGTTTCAGAAACAGCTGTCAGTCCAGCTTGTCTCCATGGGATGGTTCCACACACATGCCTGCCTCTCTTCATCTGCTTTGAAGAGCCTTATAAGATGCTTGAAATTTCTATTAAATCCCAGCAAGCCCCACTCACACCTTTAACTGAGAGCAGTGCTTGCACTTGGTCAGCACTCACAATCCCTCCTGTGTTCCACCAGCTGAGATGGATGTGGGGGGTTGAATGGATTCATTGGAAGGCCAAAGGCAATTTCTCCTTTAGAAGTCCCAAGGAAAGGAGTAGCCTTGGAGACACTTCACTTCATGTTTGCACTTCTCTGAATATTACACCTGCTTTCAAAGGCTTTGGTCTCTAAGGTCATCTCAGTTGCAACCTTCCCATTGTAGGGATTGGATATTTTTGGCCACAGTAAGGAGGGTATTTTTATTATCTCCTTGTAGCCAGAGATCAACTTTCAATCCCCAGTTCTGTGTTTTGCATGTTGTGCAGGCCACAAGGGTATTTACAAATGCAAACGTCCAAGGATGTCTTTAGGGCACAAATTAGAAGGACTCTGGTGAAATCTCTGACTTCAGCTGTGTTTTAATACTGCCATTAAGCTGTCACACAGGGGCTGTAACCTGCAGTGCTTCCATATATAAATGCACACACCAGGCAAACAGTTAATGGCTCCTTCCTAAATCCTGATGGTCAAGCAGTAAGGAGGCTACGGATGCAGCCTCTGTGAATTTAGTCAAGCACAAACCTTCTCTTTACAAGACTAATAAATAACTATTACCCTTTGGGACAGGTCTGAAGGCACACAATGGAAAAATGTCCGGGCAGGCTAGAAAAAGACTTCTAAAGAAAAGCGAGTTTCAGCTCAAGGTGGTCATTCCTCATGGCTGTGGTAGCTCTCCTGATGTGGGGCAATCCCAGCCCACATTAACTCTGGTTAGAAAATAGATTTAGCCAGATAATGGTCAAATTTATACCGAAAGCGATGGAAAACACTTCTTCTGTTGCATGAAGAACATGCAAACAACCTTTAATTATGGAACATTACAAAACTACACTGATCCAAGACCCTAATTATTTTTTTTTCTCCAACAGTTATTTGCCTCCTCCTACATGAAACACCCCCACCTCTCGGCAGCTCCTACTTCAAGCTCTTTGCAACATCTCAAGAAATTCAAATGCCTGCTCTTAGAGGAAAATAGTTTCTAATTAAACATAGAGTGTGGGTGTGAATGAAGCTGGGCCCACTCCTTGCCTCGCTGAAGTCAACAGAAAAATGTTTTTCTTTTTTACCACGGGCGTCAGCAAGGACGGGTGATGGGTCATTGTGCCCAGGCACAGTCCTGAGGAAACACAGGGTCAACTGGTACCAACAACTAACGTGGCTTCTCTTTAGGCTAGGTGAAAGAGCTTGAAGTTTCTTGCATTTCAGACTTAGGATGCAATCTTAGCTGGAAATGTGTACACTAGAGATTGGAGCACGCCCAATGGGCAACAGCGAGCCAAGAAGAGGGAGTGTTCAGGTAAACATTAGCTACTTATGGGTCCACTCCAGGTGTGAACATCAGAGAAGATCATCTTACAAAACGTCATCTGCACCACATCAGAGCATGATTTTGTAAGTTTTGAACCAAAATTAAGTATTTGGGAAATGTTACTCATCCTTTTCATGGAAAAATAAGGTATTTTGTAGTCTCAAAATCTACTTACATAATTTTCAGATATATTCTTTCATAGATCTGAAGTCTAAGTTTAAAAGAAAATATTCTAGTCCATAATTTATCTCTTTATATTGTAATTCATCCACAGAAACACCGAAAAAGTAAAAGAAATGTTGCATGTGCAGACAAACACAAATCTTGCCAGCATCACAACACAGTACACAAAGGCAAAGACAGACCATGGTTTCTATTCATCTACGTGGCATTCCTATCAGGCTAGAGTAGCTATAGATGTAGCTACTAGAGTGTTTAAGCTCCTGATGATTTGGTCTCCACTTCCTCAGTTCCTCCCTAATCCTCCTCCACATCACTTACACAACTCTCTGCTGCTCGAGCAGCACAACAGCATTTTGACCAGGGTGGTTGTGGCTTATGTTTGGTAGCAACGCCACACGAAAAACCCACTTGGAAGACTGGAGGGGAAAAGATAAGAAGCTGAAAGTTTTTCCTGACACCAGTAGGACCCCCATAGTTTGTTTGAGATAATTTAACTTACAGCAGCACAATGGATCCTGGCAGTGTTAGAAGAGAGGTTCTTCCTCTACTCCAGATAACGCTCCTGTAATGTGTGCAAGAAAAGCTGAGTGTGCTGACAGATTATAGGACCTCATATTCCATTTAAATTCTCAGTTATGAACACTCCAGTAATTTTTTTGCAACAGTAGCTGGTAAAGTTAGGGCCTGTGTGAAGTAGAAAGAAATAAGAAATTGATTTTATTTCAGTAACACAAAATTACATTTTCCTTGTAGAGCTACTCAGACTCTCAGGGAAAAAAAAAATCAGTAGCTGATCTCCAGAGGTCCATCCAGCCCTATATACTCATCAAAGTTCATATTCCTGCAGCTAACGATATATTTTCCTTCAGAGCTTAGCTTGTCTGGAGATGGGAAGGAGACATCTGGTTTTTTCATTTTGATGAGGCTAGCACTTTTCAAAGTTCACCTATGCATAATCTTGGCAGGGAGATGTGCATCTAGCTGATTTAGAAGACACATTTGTGTCAAAATCCATCTCTCCTGATTTTCACTGAAGTGCTTCAATATGCTGTGGTACTTCACAAGATTGAAATAAATGCATTTCATAGCTCTCATCTCCCCCAACTCCCACCTTCCCTATAACTACGTTTCCATTCTTTTTTAGCAGAAATACCTGAGGCTGCTTTTGTTTTTCTTAATACCAGATTCAAACTCAGGGTGATTTGAAGACTTCTCTCTTGGACTTGTTTTCCCACAAGTCGTAGGTCATCAGCATGGCAGCATCTCTTCTCCTGCATAGGAGTGGCTCCAGGGCTTTTCAGGCGCTGAGTTTCCCAGCAGAAGAGAGCAGTGCCAAGATAATCTTCTCTTTCATTAATTATGCTTCCTCCACCCCCCCCACCAAATGTAAACATGTCACAATGCTTGCTCTGATTTAAGGCTGAGATGGGCTTTTGGTGGGGGGGGCGGGGGGAGGAAAAAGTGTTTTCCCTTGTCAGTAACAGACACCATGGCAAGGTTTTTGAGTTTTCACAGGATATATTTATACCCTTTAAAAAATCCTGCAGAAGACTAATCACCTTCAGGAATACGCTGAAATTGTGGCTCCAGCTGTTTTAACTTCCTACTCAGCCTCTTGGAGGAGTGATTAAAGCCGAAGTCTGAAAGATTCAGATGCAAGGCTTAAAGGTATTCCCACCCTCAGCTGCATCCCAGCAAACATTACTTTTCTTGCAGAGAGGGCAGGAGACCAAGCTGTGTGACCACCCTTTAGCCACCCTGGTTCACTGTTTTACTGTGATGCAGAGCAGAGATCAGTGGTTTCACATTGTGTTTTCAGTGTCTGAAACGTCAGAACATTTTATTCCCCCATGCCTGGGAGAGGAGCACAGTAGGGGCAGAGAAACAGAAGGTGCTGAAGGGAACTCTGCTCCAGGTTCTGGTAAAATCTTGGGCAGAAAGCACAAGCCCTGAACTGCAGGTTCTTATTCTACTAAACACAGAAAGCCTTTTCCTTTCTGTCCCCCATGCAGCATGAGGAGACCTCCAGAAGGACTGAGTTTTGGGGGCAAAGCATCCTCCAACCTCAGGTTCTCAGCAGCCACCAGTGAACTGGGCCCCATTACCTACACTCAGGTGGCATTTCACACTGGCTGCTTAAACAGCACAGTATGCAATGTTAATGACTGTCATGCTTCTTATTAGAGTAAGCTGTAGGATACAAGTGGAATACAATACATTTTTTTATGTTGAGAATGTTGTTTCTGTGTGTAAGGGTGAGCCTTTACATACAGCACAGAAATGCTATAATGACATATAGAAAGGGACGAAGACACTGATAGGGAAGGACAAAAGTTTTTCTATGTTAACTGAGCAGAATTATTCCTCATTTAAAACTGAGCCAGTTCCATCTGGCTTAAAGAATCCCCCAACACTATGTTTTTGTATCATGACAGGAAAGATTTGCTCTGTCCCTGGGATAGTATCTGGACTCCTACAGATGTCATGCAGGAAAGCAGAATAATGAGTGTAATGGGATGAGCAAGAAAGAGAAAAAGAACAGAGGATTTTCCAATCCTTGCTATTTTTTAAAACTTAAATTTGAATTTTATTTATGTAAAAGCATGGAACAGATCTTGTTTCATCTTGGATTGCTGTGACCTTGTCACAGCAGAATGCCTGGCTTTGTCTGTTTGCTGTGTTCCATCAGTAAAGGACATAACGAGTATCAGAAATCCTAGGGGATTGAATTTGGGGGCGTGGAGGTTGAAATATCAGAATAATATTGCCAATTCAAGCATTTCAAATAATGACTAGAGCTGCTGAATTCTTATTCAGCTTCAACTTCAAGGGGATGACTACTGGCCTGCCACGCTAATGCCATCCTTGTAGGGTTACAGACGCACTGCATGGAAAAGAGCTCCCCATCCCGTTCTGTAAAACTCTGAGCTGCTCCCAACTCGAGATACAATCTGTCATGCTCATCTGAGAGGAGAAATTTGCCCTGAGCACAGAAGATATTACTTTGTCCTTCAGTGGAAGACAATCCTTTCCCTTCTGAAGACAGTTTCATTTCCTCAAAAAATGCAGAGATCCGGGGTTGGGATGTTTCGGAGCCTGAGCAATACAGATCTCCCATGCAATAGCATCTAGTCCCCTCAGGAGGTTTTAAAGAGCACAGGCTTTCTGTCAATGCTAGACCATAAAAACCACACAATGTTTCTGAAGAACATGAGTTTTCCTTGGCCCTGCAGTGAATTTAATGTGGAAGGGCCTAGGGAAAGGAAAAAATTGACTAAATGGGGGAGGTTGTCAGCTGTGGGAGATCTATCTACAGATACTTGAGTGACCCTCAGATAAGCTGGATTTCCTGAAAGAAAAGAAGGACATGGGAGCAGAGAAGCCACAAGGAACCAGTTTGTGCTCCAGTATCCCAAGAAAACACAAGGACATCTTTCACCAGGATGCAGTACTATGTCTCGTTATTTCTCATTCTAGCAAAAGTTTTGGCATGTGTGTAAAAAGATTGATGACATACAGTGCTCAAAATTTTGGTCTGATTAAAAAAAAAAACAAAATACAGTGGTAATACAGTGGTGATTTGATCTAAAGTAGCATAAAACAGACAACCCATGCTCATTGTCCTTTGCACAAAGCACCTTTTTTCACTGCCCCGATTTTTCCAGAGGATGCAGCACACAATTATGCCTTGTCACACACATACCTTGTCATTATACCCCCCTTGCCAAGGGTCAGCTTTGTTAGATGACTTTCACCATTCCATGTGGCTGTCCAGTGCAAAACTGCTGTATCACATATGCTCCTCCACTTAAGCCTTCTAGGACTAAAGCTATTCATAGGTTTTCCACTGAAATGACAGAGGGGAATGAAATTAAATTCTGCCATAGGGTCTCTTTTGGCATCAGTCCTTCCCAGCTGGTAACTTCCTGCTCTCTCTTTTCCCCTCTCTATGGGGGAAAAATAGCCCAAACAATCTACACAGAAGTTTAGCTGTTGAGTGAAATTTCACAGCTTTTTATGGGTTTCACAGAATGACTCAAAGAGCCTATTAATTTGCTTTTCAGATTTTGTAGGTTTAAAAAAGAAATGTCTAGCAAGTCCTAAAATCCCTCTGGAGAGCCTGGCTGGTTATGTTCCTCTTGGAGGCAAGTCTTTCTGTTCCTCTCCTCTGCTGGAAACCCACCACCTCCACCACCTTAATTTAGATTTTACTTCTAACAGAGCAATATGAGTGGCACCACAGCTTCATCAAGGGACTGCGTGCTGGTCCCCATGAAAAGCAGCACAGAGTGAAATCTCCAGGACCCAGGGAGAGTGAGGGATGAGCTCTATGCCACATTGGATGGAGAAATGCTCTCTCCCTTGCACAGACCCCTTAGGCCTCTCAATTTCCTTGGTTCAAGCCCAGGACCAGCACAGCTTTACTCTAACTTAGACTTCCCTGTCAAAACTAGACTAAGCAAACACAGAAGGTTCACCCAGTCCTGGAATTAACTTAATTTTACTTCAGTGAGAGAAGGTAGGGGGAAAAAAACCAGTCTGTGAGTCTCTGAAAAATGCTGATTAAATGCAACTTGTCAACAAATCATCATGGAGCATCTCTAGCCAAACATGGTCTGATACTTGCAACTTCCACTGAATTACATTCCTATTGCAGCTGAACCTGGGGGAAGTGACAGGGGAAGGATATTAATATATTAGGGGCTGAGAGAGAGCTGTTTTTCAAGTGAGACAGGAACAATGAGTGTTTTGAACCCCTCATACTTCAGTGAAATCCAATTTTCTGTCACAAATGTCGCACGGAAGAAAGAATGCACTTGGAAGTCAGAACCTGGGATGCTAAGCAGCATCTATAAAATGCCTAGGAGATGAATGCTTTCTGTGCCCCTGTTGCTTGCAAATGTACCCTTCAGTCTGCAGCAGGAGCAAACATTAGCCACTGGTGCAAGGCTTGAGGGGTTTGCAGAGAATCCAAATTGCAGCTTATAGTTCCCCGCAAAGGCTGAAGAAAACAGCTGTGAATTCCCATACTCAAGAGTAATGTGTGCCTTTAAACATTTCATAAAAGTAGGGATCTCTGCTGAGACAACAGCTCACAAAGGCAAGCTCAGCCTTCAGCTGATATAAGCTCTGGCCAGCAAATTTCTGTGTTTAATCCTTGGAGAGTCCCCTGTGTCATGCCTGCTGGCAAGCTCCAGTTGGCTCTGAGTGGGACCCAAAGGGTAGATGGAAGGAGTCTGTGTGATGGGTTACAGGCTTGGATTGTTTGGGACAGGATGGCCATCTGTAATCTTCTGACCAAATTTGTCCTGCCAAAGAACTTGATAATAATAACAGCCTTCTTTAAGGATAAAGGCAAATCCCAGCACTGAGGTTGGTGGGATCTCTAAATTCTTTGCAGCTTAATCATGGCAAAGCAGTCAACCATGAGGTTAGTTCTTAAGGGATATGTGACACATGTGCTAGCCTGGAAATACAGCAAACCTACAGCTATTTATTATTTCCTGGCTCTTCTGCAGGCAAGAGACCACAGTGGCAGCAGCAAGATGCTGCTGCCCCTGCCCCTCAAATCCAACCCCCTGAAAGCATTAATGGAAAGACTCCCATTGCCTCCCTAAAGGCAGGTCCTTAAGTTGGAGCCTTCTTGAACTGAATTATTTCTTTAGCTTTGACTGAATTGGATATAGCTAAGCCCTCAGATTGTGTCCAGGAGTAATATGCATTTTACCTCCTGCCCAATTCACCCCTATAAACAAATTAGAGATACACTTTAAGCATGTCATAAACCACTCTTGGCTTAAATTTATGCAGTCTTAATAGCATTGCATTCAGAGTAAACTTCCAAGTGAGATAAACACAGTTAGAAAACAAGGCTTTTGCTCTCCTGGAAACAAAATATATTCTTTTGTCACTACTAAATAATGAGAACATTAGTTCAAAACATCAGGAAACATTTCATAGGACTAGGAGAAGGATTTAGTAAAAAAAGAGAATGTAATGGCAATTTTTTTCTCTCCAGAGAGGAACCACCTGGGTGAAGCCATGCCACACCAGACACCAGCATGTGACCCTAGCTGTCACTTCTCCCTTCCCATCCTAGGAATGGGAGCCACAGACAAGCAAAAAGCCTGTTTCTTAAAATAGGGTCGGTGACCTGAATGCAGGAACTGCTGGAGCTTGAAGCTTTGTTTTATTAATCAGTTTTCATGCATTTACTTGAGGATTAGCATAGGCTGCCAGCTTTATCAGCATTAATTTAGAGTACCTTGAGGTATTGAGGACAGAGCTGTCTGCTGCTCATACAGTGTCAGCACACCACCCCTGCTCCCCTCCTGCTCAAGATTAAGAAGCCATTAGGACAAAGTGAACACTTCAGATACCCACTGCTTGCTACAGCTCTGCACTGTGACACAGCAGAGGGGAAAGGGAACATGCCAGAGGGAGCACTTGCAGGTTATTTTGCAGCCAGAGGATGGCTGGGGCTCCGAGGCTGAACAAGCAGCAAGCCCCGTGTGCTGCTGTCCCCCCTGAGCAAATCTGATACCTCCACAAGAGAGCACAACTTTCCAACAGCATGGAAGCCCCCAGAGCTCAGTACCTGAAGCATCTTTAAAGTACAACACTAAAAAGAACAGGACATGAGGTATGTCCTCTAGACTTGTGGTACAGAGGCTCACCAGGCACCCCTGCAGCTCATTCCACTGCAGCTCACTCCCCTTCTGGCTACCTACACACCTCCAACCAAAGCCAGTCCAGTGAGCCTGGCTTTGACTCATTCCCCTTCTATCCTACCTGTAATTTCAGTGGATCTTCTGCCATGGCAAAGGTTTGTGCACTGCAGCAATCCACATGGACACCAGGAACCATCTTGAGGGTGGAAGGTGCTGTGGCACAGTTTGCTTACAGCCTCAACTAATCAGCTGTAGCTGTAACAACACAGCAATTAACGCCTCCCTAAATGAGCAATTAATTGTGCTCTGCTTCAGATGGACACCTGGGCACAGATGTGCTAGAAGAGCTGAATGTGTCCAGTCATTATCTAAATCCAAGGGCCTTGAATCCAGGACCACTACCCACACTGGCAAACATCTTCTCCTGACTGAAGCTAGGCATCAAGTCAGGCATTAGAAAAAGTCTGTAACAAACCTCTGACACTATTTAAGCAGCTCATACACCTGTGGAGTGTAACTATCTAGTCTTAATCTAAAGCACCTGTCTGGCATGGGCCAGGAATACAGTCTGGGATCTTCAAGCAGAAGGACTGGGAACTGTGATCAGGTCAGAGGGACAGTTTAGACTCTGGGAGTGACTGAGCATCCACAGAGGCCTTTTCTTGCCAGAGCATATGGCAGACCTGGAAGAGCAACTGTACTCTTGTGTTTGTCTACAGTACACTTGTCATTTCCTCTGGGATGCAATTATGAGATGAGAGCAAATTAAATTCAGACATAGGTGCACCAACTGCACAGCAACATTGACACCCTTCCATAAAATGACACAAATACCTTGAAAGTCACACCAAGAAGATGCAATGGAGCAGCAGCTATGGTTTGTTCAAACCAAGTTTCTTTAGACCCAAGAGGACCCAAGAGATTCAAGAGGTTGTTTTGCCCACACTAAAGAAAAGAATGAAGGGCTGCCTTGGGTGAGGCACAATTCTTGGCTGAAAAATCACAGTCCCAAAACGACCAGAGTTTTACCTCAGGCATCCACATAGTTTGGGATCTCTCCTACAACAGCTGTGCTCCCCACTGATCTCTGCCAGATGCTGCAGCCCTCTCAGATCAGTAGCCTCTTACCACATCTCTGTTACAATCATCTGCATCTCTTTTCTCAGTTCCTTTGGATGGAAAGAGATTTGAGAGGGCCTACCTGATCCCCCACACTGTTATGTTGGAGGTGGCAGTCACACTATGTGGGGGAGAGCAGCTTCATCCAGCACCACAGCAGCTAGAAAAAAAAATGAGATAAAGTTATAAACCAGGAAATATTTTCCCAGGGTGAGGTGCCTTCTTGGCTGGTCACACTCAGGGCCAGCACATTGGGGCTGTCTACTTCTCAGGAACTTTGTATGAGACGGTGTCATGCATTTATTCCACTTGTAGATTCTGGCATGTGTCAGTCTGAGAAATTACTTCTGGACTCATGATTGTGACTTTGTGCTGATCATACAGGTGAGGGAAAATCTACTGACTTACTGTTTGGGCGTAAGACAAAAACTAGCTCCCTTGAAAAAATAGCTTGTGATCTATGGAAAGAGTACACATTATGCAGTCAGTGCTGTTCAGCCTGCTCCCTTGCAGGAGGGGGCTGCTACCAAAAGGAATGAACCAGCAGGTATTTACCAGTGTTCTGTACAGGCAGGTGGGACTGTAGCCATCTGCCTTCATCAGTGCCTGAACAACAGAAATGAGGAGTCACACAAAGACACTGAAGTTGTCCAGGAGCAACTGTTGGGAACATGTACAGAGCACTAAGGCACAAACCCTCTGACCCCCTAAGGAAGCTGGTTGTGGTACTGAAAAACAACTGGCCAACAAACCAGGTACTGCATGGGGCTGGGACCCAAGTTAATACAGTTTTTGAATTGCAGTTGCCTCCACTTTCACTGGCTCAGGACACAGGCAGTGGCCTGTGTGCCCACCCCCAACCACATCAGCGTGCCCTGGGACAGTCACCATCGACAGGAGCAGTGACAGTGGCCAATGCTGAGCAGCAAATAAAGCCTTCTCAGGGACAAGCTTCCCATTAATCGTTTCTCTGAAACAATCCATCAGTCCATCCCCCCTTCTGTCTAGGAGGGCTGCCATGAAATCCAGCCAGAGAGTAAGATGATTGCTCTCATGCCACCTTGTGTGACTCATCAGAGAGAGGAGCACAGCAATACATGGAGAATAATTACTCTTTTGTGAGTTGGTGCCTGGTTTCAGTGTATTTAAGTGTTGTTTAAGTGTCTAGTTCTTGGCCATTGTATTCAATCTTATTTTTATTAAGGTCTTAAAATTTTTACAGCATGGAGAAGTTTGTACCTCAATGGGAGCTTTCAGGATGCAGTGAAAAACACAACCATAAAAGACAGAAGTACAGGTTGCTCCCTGGCATTTACCTATAGTGCTCTTCTCTTGCCTCATTAATTTTATAAGCATTCAGGTTTGCTAGAAATCGTGGCAATTTATACTAAATCAGCACAGCGAGCGAGCTAAAGTGCAAACATGCCAAAGCCACTCTTCCACCACGCACGTTGCTGCAGAGAGAACACTGGTTGCTTGAGGGAGGGACAGCTGTCAAGGCCACCACAGCCGTGCTACTTCCCTGACAAACATCTCACTGGACATGTACCGAGGGGAGCTGTGGGTAGGGACATGACTACCAAAATCCTGTGGGCAGGAGCACCACTGCCACCCGGAGTCTGGGATGTCTGCCAACCCACGGATCCAGGTGTGCAATGTCCTGTCTCGGGTGCACTTCTTTCCGTAGCTTTCCCCCACTATTTGTTCAAGTGGTTCAAGCCTGAGGAAAGACAAAGGCCAGCCTGTTTTGCTTTGTGGGCTATATTTCTATGGGATGCTGCTCCTTAAAGAGCACAGCTGCATTGCTGCCAGGCAAACACGCCCGTCCACCAGGGCTCAAGTTTGTTCGCTATGGGTGGCCAGACTACACTCTCTAAAAAACGTCCAAAAAACACCCAAACCTCACTAAAAAATTACCCACAGGCATGTAAGCACTTCCACATTCTCCACTTGCCCGTTCTGCATAAACAGCAGAATTTTATTTTTCTCTCTGCCATATGCATTTTTAACCAGCTGAATGTCATTCCTGTTTTAGAAGACATTGCAAAGAAGAAAAGCGGGCGCAAAGAGACTTTGCTTTTTATTGATGAAAAAATACAGTATCAGGTGTGGTTCACAGTCCCCTGGTCTACCAAGAAGGACATTTCAAGATTCTGCGGATTTGATTTCATATTTCTTTTGACCAAATAGGTCACTCAAATTGACACATATTGATGACGTCCATCCAGCCCACTATCCACTATACTCTGGGAAGGATAGCAATGAATGTTAGGAAATAAAAAAGGGCGTACCTATAAGAAATCCTACCTGTTCAGCTTCCTCATACACAGGTTGCTGTTCATGTTACTGTTTGCTTCCAATGGGCAGTCGATTCAATGCCACTTCTAAGCAGGAAAAGTAAATTTCAGAAAGAAAATTGTTCAGCATTATTGAACACAGACTTCTTCCCTCTGCCCTTGCAACCCCTTTTTACAAAAAAAGAGCTTGTCTAGCAGGGTCTTTACCTTTCCTAGCTAGAGGACACAGGTGGGCTCCTCTGCATCACAGGTCAGGAGTGCAGGGTAGCAGTGAGAGGATCTGCAAAAAACTATCAGGATATCACCAGCTGGTTTTACTAAGTTTCACTCTGCATTATTCTCTGAGAATACCTAATTTCTCTATTTCTAAAAGCAGGAAGAGACAGCAGTGCCATAATTACCTTAGAAGGGTATCAAAAAGCTTAATGAATTAATATTTTTTAAGCACTGAAGGATCTTTGAACATTGTGAGTGCTTTTGTGGCTTTACTTTGTCCTGTGGTGGTCATTCAGAAAAATACTGAAATCAAGGGCAGAATTTGAAAGTGACTATTTCCACAGCATCCCCCAAACTTGCTTGTCTGAGCCTGCTCTGATGTAGTTAATATTTGCCAGGTGTTGAAATGCTCAGACACATTTCTCCCCAAGGTATTTGGAACTGCGATCTGCAGAGGCAAATGGAAGGGACATACTAGGAAACACATTAGAGTTCTTCCTGTGATCTTGTGATTTTTTTTTCCCTTAACGTTTTTGCACAGTTTCAAACCAATGATTAACTTTCCATTAGCAAAATCAGGGCTGTAAATGACCAGGGGAACTTGCTAGACGTGCTCCTGCACTCACGGATGCCTCGTGGGAGTGCGTAGGCCAGAAAGCGTGCTGCTAGTGCAGGCAAAAGCCAGGAGAAATTTTAGCTGCAGAGAGACTAAAGACTGGGCCTTTTTACCTCCACAGTAACTGATCAACCAGATTAGGCAAGGCTGGAGTCAGCTGCCTGTGCTGTGGGCTGCCCACAGGGCATGAGGTGCAAGATACTCAGGTGACATTCCACTGGGTCCCTTCAAGACAAGCAAGAACAAGGATCCTCGGTGAGGGGAGGAGGAGGGGACTTCTGCAATCTCTCCAACACAAGCAAGAAAACACCCAATATAAAACAACAACAACAACAAATCAGCTAGGAAGATAAGAGCTATCGAGGATCTTGAAATGGTGGTGGCTGTGGCAGACCACAGTGGGTGGGAGTGGGGGGAAGCCTGTCAGGGCAGCAGGACATTAAGCCACTGCTGTGGCAAGGGTGGGTAGGGGGAAACACAAGCCAGAAGAGCAGAAAGCAACTGCATGGTTTTCACCTTCTGTTGATGCTGACTGTGGTGGCCCTGCAGCCTCCAGGGTGCTGATCACGGAGGGGTGACACACAGAGTGTGTCACCAGTGCACCATGGTTTGCTCACCAGCTGATCTCAGCTCTCAGCAGTTGCTAAAATATGGGGAGCAGCAGTAAGCATGGTAAAGCTCAGTGTTTTTCCACTTGTGTTTAGCCACACTGGAGCTCAGCTTCTGTGCTAGGCCCCTTCATACCATGGGTGGTACGCCAATAAAATTGCTCACAGGAGAAAATTCTACTAGGTGAGGGTAAGAGTGGCAGAATGAGGCTCTTAACAATCTTGATAGAGGCTGTAAGCAGTCTAAAGAGAAGCCTAATTCAGATGCCTCGGTATGCAGCCTTTTTGATTACACCCACAAACCACCCACAACCTCCAAATTGCTATTCTTTCGAAACACCCTGCAGCATTTTCTGGTTTCCAATATACAGCAGTGCTCTAGGCTTAGCTGCTGGATTTGTGCATGCACATGCAAAAATAACTAATGGAGAGCTTGATCAGACAGCAGGATCTTTTCTCAAATGACACATTTTAGTAATAAAGGAAATGTATTCTGTTATCCTGCTAGCATGGAATAATGAAACCATAGCTTTCCCTTCCCAGCTTTTTTCCCTTCCTCTCCTTTGAGTCTTGCAAAGCAGAAATGATCCTTGGCTTGTAGGCTGCAGCAGCCCACAGGAGCTTTAAGAATAGTGACACAAACCCACAAAGCCATGCTGTTAATTGGGGATTGGGTCGTTGGTGACACTTAGGAGAGCCGTGCTCTCATTCCAAAGCAGCAAGGTACCCTGCAGGTGTCCCGTGCTGCTGAGACACGGTAGTTTGGCAGCTTTGTCAAGCACACCGTGGTCTGGGAGATCAAACCCTTCTTCCTGCAGGTCTGTGCCTGTAATCTCTGCCCCTCCACACCTCTGGGAGGTGCAGCTGTCACAAGGACCAGTGAACATGATGCTTCCATGTTTTCTTTGTAAGACGTGTGTGCTGTTACTCAAATCCCTGCCTTCACACTGCTGCCTGTATTGCCCAACTGCTGTAACTCTCAAAGCAGAAGGCTAAAGGAAAACAAGATGAGGCTGATATTTAGGCCATCTTGTGAATTTCTGTTTTGTTTCTTGGGCAGCTGGGCTTTTTCATTTTAATTGCAGTCTCAATTTAAGACACAGGACGGAGGGAGATTGAAGGGGAAAAAGAAAACCTCAACTTATTTTCTTCCCTTTCTTGCTATTGAGAGTGGTTTAAGAACAAAGTCATCCCAGAGAGCTTCTGTAATCATAAATAAATCTAAAAGGGACAAGAAAATAAAAGTTATGCTCCTGGTAACAGTCCTGGATTTTAACCATATTTTAAAAATATTTCTTCCATAAACTCGTGTTCTTCTCGTGTTCTTCTCCTGTTCTTATTAATTTCAGACCTGCATATTACCTCTTGTAACCACCATCCACACACAGACCTAATAAGGTGGAAAACTCCGGAATCTGCAAAACCTCCATAAATATCAGAGGTAGAGAAGCATTGCTGGTAGGGACTTGGCTTCTGCTGTCATGCCAGAAGCAACTGGGGAGGTATAACTACACATTAATTGGTCTTTTCATCAAAGGAAACTGATAGCATGAAATGCAACTTGTACTCTTTAATGCAAACTCATCAAAACAAGAGCACAGGAAGCTCATCAGCTCATCAACTTCAGATAACTCTCAAATGAAGCTCCCTCCAAGGCTGCCCCCCAGACTTCTGCCTCCTTGGTTCCCAGCTCTTCAAAAAAGAGCCTCCCCTGCCAGCCCAGTGGCAGGAGAAAATCCCATCCATTCTCTCTCAGAGAGTTTTCCTAGTGCAACTCCTACACATACAACTCAGTTTCTTGCCTTGCTAATGATTCTATAAGCTATCTCAGAGGCCAGCTGCCAGAAGCTGATGTCTCTGCAAAGTGAGAATTGTTTGGAGCATGCAGGAAGGTACTGTGTTCTCCTAGCAACCAAAGTTGTAAAATAATGTAATCATATCCAAGATAATGTGATAAAAGATTATATGATGCTTGTATCAGGTTGTTATGGCAACTGAAATAAGCTTAAATGCGTGTATCCAGCATTTCAAACAAATAATGTAATTGTCTGCAAAATTACCTTCCTAATTAACCCCATTCAGTTTGCCATCATCTCCATTCATACATGCCTACTACAGGGCTGTTGTGAAACCTTATTTTCATAGAACCATAGGATGGTTTGGGTTGACAGGAACCTTAAAGATCATCCAGTTTCAACTCCTTTGCCATGGGCAGTGACACCTTTCAGTGGACAAGGTTGCTCAGAGCTCCATCCAGCCTTGCTTGAACATTGCCAGGGATGGGCATCTACAGCTTCTCTGGGCAGCCTGTTCCAGTGCCCCACCATACTCAGAGTAAAGAATTTTTTTCTTATGCCTGATCTAAACCTACACTCTTCTAGTGGGAATCCATTCACCCTTATCCTGTTACTACAGGCTCCTGTAAAAAGACCCCCTCCATCTTTCTTGTGATCTGTCTATCCTCTCACCCACCAGCACCCCCCAATTCCCTCTCTGCAGGGCTGCTCTTTATCTGTCCATCCCCAGCCTGTGCTGATACCAGAGGTTGCTCTGACCCAGGTGCAGCACCTCACACTTGGTCTTGTGAAACCTCATGAGATTTCCAGGGGCTCACTTCTCCAGCTTGTCCAGGTCCCTCT
This sequence comes from Hylia prasina, assembly GCA_013397195.1. NCBI lineage: Eukaryota > Metazoa > Chordata > Aves > Passeriformes > Sylviidae > Hylia > Hylia prasina. Next base: position 134,023 of record VYXD01011176.1, on the reverse strand, counting down.
GCATGGTACCCCATCCTTCAGATGTGTCATCTGCAGATATGCTGAGGGTGCACTCAAACCCCCTGTCTGTACCATTAATGAAGATATTAAATAACAGTGATCCCAATACAGACAACCTGACTCTGACATCCACTGACTCTCAGAGCCATTGACCACTACCCTCTGGATGTGACCATCCAGCCACTTTCATACCCATCTAAGAGTCCACACATCAAATCCCCCTCTCTCCAACTTAGAGAGAAGGATGTTGTGGGGGACCCTGTCAAAGGCTTTACAGAAGCCCAGATAAATGGCATCTGCAACCCTTCCCTTGTCCACTGATGCAGTCACCCCAGCACAGAAGGCCACTGGGTTGGTCAGGCAGGACTTTCCCTTGGTAAAGTTGTGCTGTCCCAAATACCTAAGTACCTTAGCCTTTTCCTCATCCATTTCTACCATTTTCCCAGCATAGCTTACTTGAGGGGGGAGCATTGCACCTTCTCTGACCATTTTCAAGGCCTTTATCCTGCCTCAGCCCAACCCTGCTTTTATTTTATTTGCAACCTTCTTTTTTTTGACGCTGCTGATGTAAAATTTGTTACTTCATCCCTGCACGTTTGAGTCAACAGCTATTTGCATTTCAGTGCATCATCTAACATGGGCTTATTTTATTTTCCTTTCTAAACAACTTTGTTGCTTAGGGAAATGTTGTCCTAAGGTGGTAGGATTCACTTAACTCCCTGTATCTTGATGAAAAACCAAAACAGAACTTCCAAGAAGGGAAAATACCCAGCCAAAGCCCAAGTGAAGATGACCTATCGTCTCAGCCATGCTGACAGCAGCCAGGGAAAGAAAGATATCCAAGAGAAGGCATGCTGAAGCCTCATCCGTGTTGGCAGAATCTGGCATCCTCTCCTCAATTTCAGTTTCCCCTACCAAAACAGTAACCAATTTTTCAAGAAAAATCAATTGCCTTGCTCCAAAATTTCCAGTTCTTATCACAAGACACACTTTTAAAAAACATTTTCCACATCTTTTGATTCCTTCCCTTTGAGACTTTTATAAAGTCTAATTTCCATAGAGTGCCATTCTGAAATCAACCCATCTTCTGTAATAGTCCCAGTGGGCTGATGTGGGGAGATAATTGTTTTCTGGATCAGGATTTTAGTCTATGGTTCATTTCTGAGCTGTAATTTTTAAAGTGATTCTAAAAGATACAATATTTAAACTAATATCTCTGTCAAAATTTGGGGTTTTTTTGCACTTTCTCTTTCCTACTTCCCCATCCTTGCTGCACATGGGGACAGTGGTGATGGGTGGGTGCTGGGCCCTGTGCCACAGCTGTGGGCAGGGGTGTACAAACCCACTGGAGCCGTGCCCTCCACAGGCTGCTCCTGCTGGAGATGCCAAGGCAGCTCGGCCAGAGGCGGCTGCGCAGCTGAAGCAGGACCAGCCCTTTCCCCACACCCCGAGCCCAGCACAGAGGAAGGTGGCTAAAGATCTTTTCCCTCTGTTCTTCCATGACCTGCCCTCATGCTGACAGCACAACCTGCACTCCAGGTGCTCCCCCTGCACTCTGTTCTTTCCAACCTGCTAACCACTCACCCGAAACAGCACTAATGGACCAGCAAAAGCTTTGCCACTTTCCTCAGAGGCAAAAAAATAAACCCACAACAAAACAAAACAGCAGTAAAGAGGCTGGAAAGAAGGAAATGGGGTTGAAGAATAACCTCAGCTGCCCCTGCAGAAGTGTATCAGAGGGGCACCACCTGCCTGGCCAGGGCTGTGCCTGCCTGCCAGGAGAGCCCAGCCCCACCCGGACACAACGCGCTCTCTGCGCCCGCCTTCCCGTCTGCTGGAATATTTGGGGTGTTTACCCTGCACATCATGGGCTGGCTCCAGGCTCTTCCCCATGTGATTGCAGTATCAGCCAAGAGCAAAGAAAACCGAGCCCAGCAGGTGCTGTGTGGAAACCAGAGCTGGCAGTGGGCTAAGCCTAAAAGCAGCAGAGCCATTTGCCACGTAAGCCTGACATGCTGTTTGGTTTTTAGCCCTACCAGCAGGTTCATTTCTAGGCTGCAGGAAATTCCCCAAAGGACATATGCAAAAGGAGGGAAACAAACCCTTTGAAAATATAATTTATCTAGCTTGCATTTCTTTTTTGGACAAAAAAAAGACAAAACCAAGACAGGCAATGTCCTTTCTGTAAAGGAGAAAACCAAGGCAATGTCCTTTCTGTAAAGGCACAAGTAGCTCTTTGGATGAACTAAAAATGCTTTGTGAAATAGTAGCATAAGGGCTTTTAAAATAGCATGCTCTATAACCAAATTACAGTAGCATCATGCATAATATTCCCTAAATTTACTGTTAACTTCCCAGCTTCCAGTTCTTGTTGGGAACAGGAACTAGATGAATTTAACTTTGATACTGCGCTAAGACTCAGGGAAATGCCTGAGTGACATGGTGTACGTTTTGTGTTTCACACCATTCTTCTGCACTTGCAATTGCTACCAATTAACCCTGGGCTGCAATACCTTTTCTCCATTGGAGCGTGATCCAAAAAGCCACCCTGCTAAATTCTACAGGAGCAGCCAACACACAATGGGAACTCTGAAAGACATAAAGTATATTGCAAGGTAGGCATTGCACCACACAGGTGCCTGTGTTGAAGCCACAAACCAGGAACTCTAATTCCATGAGCACATGCTGAAGGACACCTACAATATGTACAGCAGGGTAACATTTTCTTGCTTCAAAACTTAAGTGCCTCCAAACAGTTAGGGTTAGGATTCATATTTATTAGGAATTTACTGAAAAGGGGATACCTGGGCATGAATTTAATCTTTTCACAGGTTTGTTTTGCAGACAAGAAAATATCAAAAATCAGCCTACAATTTTGTTTGCTCACATATGAACACTAAAGTGAAAGGAAAGGGAAAAGGTCTGTAATTTTTGCTTCCTTAGAGCTCACAAACTTAATTTGAAACTCCAGCATCTCTGAGCACTTGATAATAATCCTAGTGGTGATATGTAAAGGGTTGGAGGAGTTTCATACAAAACAATCTTCCTTTAGCTACTTATTTCTATGAGGCTTTTTTCGTGGCTTCATCAGAATGAGTTATGCCAGCTTTATGAGAGTGGATCATTTATAAAGCTCATATAAATGATGTATTCAGAGAGTGCTTTGTGTTCCACTTGATAAGCATTAATTGTATGCAAAATGGCATACAGCAACTAATCACACCTCTTTCTTGCGAGGTAGTTGTGGCCATTCAGGTAGGAACCCTGCATTTTTGGATATTTCTAAGCTAGTCTCACAAGCACTTTAAGCTCTTTCTTTAAGAAACGAGCAAGGTAAAATTTGTGCAATTGTTATAAATTAATAAAAGATGCAAATCTAGTCATCTGCACGAAGAAAATGGGAAGGTAGGAGAGGCTGTTTCTAAGCCAAATCCCCACGCCGACTCCCTCTGCAGCAGCAAGGAAATGATTTTCTCTGCTCTCAGCCCCAGTTTTCCCCTTCAAGCGCTAGTGCTAATTATACCTGCCTCACTGAGGTTTTGTAACAAACAGCCTGCGTGTGAAAACTACTTTGATGCAAGCAAGCGCCAAGTTTTAGTAATAAACATATGGTGAATGACATTTTGCCTGGATTTATGCACTGGAAGAGTTTATTTAAATCAGATTTGGAAACCAATAGCGAGTCGGAGGAACACCGCACCGTTTCTCAATCAATAAATAAATACTTGCTTGTATCCTTTGCTCTAAATGCATGGGAGCCTGGCTCTGTGCCAGGCATTAGACAGACGGTATGCCTGGAGTTTTTGCCCTTATCTTCATTTGTTTGGAGCTTATCATCCCCTCTTCCAGTGCTTAGTTTAAGGGCAGAGGGGGAAGGTGGGAGAGTGGTGGGACCACCTAGGGGAGTGTTCCAGCACCTGTGAGCCAGGGCAACACCCTTGCACAGGGAGAATTTTATGGCCAAAGATCACGAGGAGAGGAAGATGGGCTGGATCTAGATCCAACCATTCCTAAAACTAGGCAGGTATGAAAATATGCTTTTTAAAAACTTTCTCCAATAACCAGATTACTCTAGCCAGAAACACCCTAAAATAAAACCTTACCTGGTGTCTGTAATCCTGAACTTTCAAACTACTATACAAGTTACATTAGTGCATTTAAAGACTACCTTAGAAGGGTAGCCACTGACTTGGACAATTTACAGACTTAAATTGTTTACAATTGCCTCTTTGTCTAAGTGGGAGATGGAGGAGGAAGGGAGAAGACTGAATCCTGCCAACGCTGCAGTGACCCTGTGCAAAACCATGGGCACAGAGAGGTTTTCAGCAGAGCTCAGCCCCAAAATACTTTGTTTTAACTGCAAGCCTCCTAAGAGGGGAAACGCTTTTCTTTCAGTCTGTGCTCTGAAAACTCGTTTTTAATTTTCAAATTATTTGAGCCAGGCTGACTTTGTGGCTGCCATCTCAGCCCTGCCAGGATCCAGTTGCCTTCCATGAGGCTGGGAGTGCCCTGCCCTGGGCATGCAGCCTCCCACAACTGCAACCCCCCTGTGAACGCTTTCCTGATGGCTTCACAGGCACACCAGGAGTGCTCAGCACAAATTGCTTTCATTCTTTTGTTAATATTTAATGCAAAATTTTCATCTTGAAGGAGAAAGACCTTTTGGTTCAGAGGCAAATCTGAAATGATTTTCATATTAAGGCTCTCAATTACTCCTTCTCAAATAAGTGTTTCCATATGGACAATTGTATGACAAGTGGGATAGAGTGGTTTCTGCATCCTTCAGCTGCAGTTGCTGATAATTTTTGTAGCACAGGATGGATTCCTTCAGACCCAAATTAACTTTCCAAGATATGTGCATCATCTTCTCCTCTCCCTCCCCCCAGTCCTAAATTACCAGTACCACAATCCCACTGGGGAACTGGGAAAATGAGGGTATAAAAATGTTTAATTTTTCTAATAGTTTTAATTACTATGTATTTTTAAAGCCCTGTGATTTCTCACGTTGCTGTGGGATAGCTGTTCTAATTTGAGTGGTGACAATGTACGTGGGTATGGAATTAAATTTAAATCTTCCATGGTTACTAACAGCTATCATCACCACCCTGCACAGGATAACCCTCCTGCTTTGCTCTGGGGCCTCCCTTTCCATGGCCATTTTCCAATCTCAAGATTTAAAAGGGATCTCAGTGCCTGAACCTCACCAGTTCTTCTAGCGAGGCTCTGGAAACCACAGTCACTTACATATTACCCTGGGACTTCTTCATCTGGTCGTGGGACTGCTCTTGATGAGAAAATGAGACATCAGAGCACCCAACTCAGCCACACTGTGGGCCTTTTTCACATTTTTCCTCTGTGCCTACTTTTTCAGTCCTGTTACCTGAGGTTTGAGACACACAGACATGAGAGATGGGTTTTTGGAGTTACTCAGGATGGGCATGTCCTGGAGAACAGTTCTGCCAGACAGAGAAGGGGAAATAAACCACCAGCAGCTTTCATCACAGAGGCCCTTCTCTGGGTTTTGTAAGTCTCAGACAAGGAAGGGGTTTAGAATACTTTGTCACTACCCAGTGTGGCAAAATTTGAAAGCCCCAGTGACTGCAAAAGGGATCTGAGGGTACCAAGGGTCTGGGTGGTAGAAGTAGAAACATCTCCCTTAAGAAGTGTCATGCTGGCAAAAGAGCCTCACTCCTCACATCCTAAAAACACTTGTAAGAACAAGATAACCAAACAGCTTTCCTTCAGTAAACACAATGATCACACTGCATTGCCTCCTTTTTTTGTCTGATCTTAACATTTATGAATGCACCCAAGCCTACAGAAGCAATTGGGATCATCCTAAAGCACAGACCAGGGAGTCCCACCTGCAGCATGCACGAGTGTCCCAGCTTTTGGGCAGGCAGCTGAGTAGCCTATCTATGCACAGAAGATTAACATGTAAAAATAAAAGCCAAACAACAACAAGAAAAGTGACAAAATAACGGCATAAATTACTATGTAATATGAACATATTAATAAATTACAGGGGTAACGTTTTTTAAATTATCACTTCACAGCTGATGTATTTCTGCATTAGAGGCAGTATTTCATAATCTATATGAATTGTGCTGCTTTACAGATGTTACCTTTTATAATTCCCACTGAAAAACCGAAATGCTGATCCAGATGACACAGCTGGTTAACATAAGTATTGTATTTTCAGATTTCCAAGAAAACTGTCAGGATGACTTGAAAAAAACATTTCGTTTATTATTTATAAGAAATGCTAGCTTTCCAATGCCAGCTAATTCACTTAAGATGCTATACCAGTGTGCTAGGTTCAGCTGAGCAAGGGATTTCCAGCTTTGCACAATTATGGCTTTGGCAGCTAATACTGCTTGCAGCAGGGGTTTTTGGTTTTGGTATTTTTTTTTTTCCATGCAATCCTTGAGTTTCCTCATATGCCCTAGAACATAAATCTGCTGGTTTCAAGGCAAATTTGTCCCATTTTAAATCACGTTAATTTGCTTTTGAAGGCAAACCAATGGTTATTTAACTGCTTGGAAATTCTCAGATCACACTTCTGGACACGTGTGCCCGGTCTGTCCCACATGTTGAAACCTGTGGGACCAGAAGATCAGTGACAGAAGGATGAGGACAAGAGGGGAGGGGAGATGTTGAGGTTTGCAGTGCATGGGACTGCATGGAAACTCTTCAAACCAGGTCCTGTAGTGGCACAGCTGAAGTGAGGACAACTCCAATGGGAAAAAGCAGGGCCTGGAAAGCGAAAGTGGCTTTTTTTGGCATCAGACACTGCAGAAGTGCGAGCTTTGATTGCATTTTTAGTACCTAATGGAAGACAAGTAATAACGTTAATGATCATAAGCGCTGGTAGTTTAAGCCCTCCAAGATTTTATGATGTAGAAAGAATAACTGTATGTGTCAAAAGTTGGAGGGATTTGGACTCTTTGCTCTTCCATTGAAAAATACAAATACTGACTTCCATTTCTTTCCTCCAACACTTTTGTTCTCTGAAAAATCAAAGGCTGATGGAGGAGCAGTAATATACTGTTTCCCAGTGGTCTGTCTTCTGAAGATGAAAAAAAAAAGAGAAATACCTCAATTTTCAAAATCAGGATGAGGGGTTTTTTTTCTCTATTCATATTTCATTCATTAGGAGCTGTCAGGTCTCAGGGCATCAGAGGCACTGGGACCAGTCAGCTACCAGCTCCCAGGCTGCCTCTGGAGCTGGCACAGAGGCAGAAATGGAAATGGGCATCACCAGCACATCCCCAAGGACTATAGATTTCACACAGCTCCTTGCCAAAGAAATGGACTGTTTCTACAAGAACTACCAGGCATGGGGGAAAGGTGTGTGTGGAAAAAGCTCCATTATCCCCAGAACTCTTGTGAGTGCTGTGCTCCCTGACAGAGGGAAGAGAGCAGATGCTGTCCCACAGAAAGTGCCTCAGGAATGCGTGTTCTCCCCTCATCCACCAGCCACTTGTGCCCATGTGACCTTGTGCAAATCAACCAAAAGCCCTCAAATCCCTCCCGCAACCTGAAACAAAGCAAAAGAATCCCACCTAAGGAGGGAAAACTCTGCTGGCAGCTGGCCACTGCCAACTGCTCTGAGCCATGCCAAGGTGATGGGCTCAAGGAGATGATGCAGAGAGCTCAGCCAAACTTGCAAAGCAGAGCATTGAGCAGGGGAAACACCACCCCCATTTTGAGAACAGCTTGTCTGATTTTTCACTGGCCTGAGGCAGCCTGCTGAGGGGCCTGCAGCCAGAAAGAAAAGTGAATAAAAACAGTCACGGATGACTTGCCGCAGGGAGCCTAAACTGACTGAATTGCGGATCTGATAAGGTGCCAGAAAGCTTTATTAATTAATTGACTGGCGGTGGGAACCACATGGGCAGCAGCAGCCCCTACCTGCACCCACTGACAGCTCCCTCCTGCCAGCCCCACCAGCCAGGACACCAGGAGTTTGTGGGGAGGAAGCAACAGGAGCATCCTGGGGATGCATGTGCCCACCAGTGCTGCCTCCCTCACTCCTCACACTCCACTTATCCAGGATTGAGTCCCTGCCCAGAGGCAGTGCAGGTGCCTTCACATTTGTTTCTAATGAAGGATACAACTGTGCAGTCCAACAGCACATGGATGCAAGGACAGCCTGGAATTTTAAACATAAGCTCTTGAGATATGCTTGCCATAAAAGCAAACAGTGCTGCCAGTGTGCAGCACACGGTGCTTCCCTGGGCAACCCCCAGCAGCCACCTGTCCCACCCTGCAACCAGAAACAGCCCCAAAAACTCATTCTGCCCCTGCAGGGCTGGAGCAGATGCACCACCCTGGCCATGCAGATGTCCTCAAACAAGACCCCGACACTGACACATTTTATCTTGTCTCAGCAGGGCAAATCATGGAGACCAAATGTTGCCATCAGTCCAATCCTGAGCCAGCCAGACTCTGACAAATTGCTGCCAGTAACTTGCAATCTCCCTGGAATACAACTGTGGGCTTTGCAAAGAATGGGACCCATATTCGTGGATTATGGTGATGGGACTTTTCATTTATTTATTTCTCTTTGCCTCTCTCCTCCGTGTCCAAACAGGCCTGGGTTGTAATTAGCAGCGTGCTGCTTTCCCAAAAGTGCAGAGAAAAACCAGAACGTGGTGGGTAGGGAAATACAAGCAGGATTAAATGCCAACATAAATCATTCTGAGGGTGTAGGACCAGGAACACTTATTTTTCACATTTCACTCACTATTTAAAAAGTACAACCACCTCCAACCTCCAAAAGACACCTCCTCGCCTCCATTGTGAAATGGAAACGAGGGTGATGTGTGATTCCCATCCTCCAGGCTCCCTCCCTGATTCCCACCAAATTCTTCTCTGCCCCCTTGGATGCTGCTACCAGCTACAACTCAGCCCCAGCTCCATGTGCCCCACACTTGGCTGAGTGCCTTGGACCAACCTGGAGACCAGACCCAGCACAGAAGTTCTGTACTGGGGCACCTGCTGAGGCTGGCTGTCCCCTATGGCCTTTATACCACCTCAGTAATCCCTGTTGCTGACCTCTCTTTATGTATATGTGTTTTTCATCTGCAAAACCGGAGTGTCTGGCCTCCCTTTACTCTCTCTGCTTTTCTAGCAAGCAGCTGTCCATTGCAGGGTGTCTTCTTCCCTCCCTCTCTGTCTTTGCTTCTAGGTTTGTTATGTATCAGCTGCAATGGCTTCTGGAACTTTTGCAGCATCATATTTCTCACTCCTTGCCCTTTTTCTCCCAATGCCTCATACCTCAAGAATGAGCTATTTGTCTTTTTTCAGGAAATTTGTCTTAGAAAGGTTTTGGCTGCTCCAAGAAGCTGGGAAGCTCCAGGAGACAGCTCAAGCAGGAGCTGTAACCTCTGATGTATTCCCTTCTCCTCCGCATGCCACGAGGCATAGGGGGATCTTCACCTCGCACCTCTTCCCTATATGCTCCAACTCCATCTCATCCCACGTGCATCTCCCACAGCTTGCAGAGATGAGTGTGTGGCTCCTGCCGGGCTGCCTTGCTGGCTCCAAAACCTGAGCAGAGCTTTTTATCAGTGGGGGCTGGACCCCCATACCCTGCCCCACACTGTGGGGAGCCTGGTACTGAAATCTGTTGGGAGGGGAGCCCAGAAGTTGCTCAGGCTGTCGCAGGGAGCTGGGAGCACTGCAGACTCACGTCCTTACTGCTCCAACAACCCCCAGCTCAGCGTGAGAGCTGTGCAGATGGGCAGACGGCACAGAAAAGCTCCCACCTCCTGTGAGCAAACTCCACCCCCGTGCCTGGGAGGGATGAGTATCATGGGGACCGGCAGTGTGTGAACCTCCTGCCTCTCCTCAGTGGGACACTGCTGAGCAGAGCCGGATGGACACACGCACGGCCAGCCCTCCAGCTTCACACACACTGCTGCACTTCACACCACAGCTCTTGCAGGAAGCTGCAGGAAAAGGGCTGGCAAACACAGTTTTCCTTAGCCTGGAACACTCCCATGCCTGAATCTTACTAGACTTGTACAGTAAACCCAAGAGGGTGTCTGGGGCTGCTGCATGTAATTACAAGACCGATAATTGTATCAGGTGTAATCTCGTCCTCCCTCCATGCAGCCCTGTACAGATGAGCATGGGAATAGCTACATCACTTTAAGCAAGGAACCCTTGACATGTCAAGGAGTGAAAAGGCTGCAAGTCCCCCCTGCACTTGTAAGATAAACCTACTGCAGCCTCTTAATCAGCCGCAGCGCAGGGTCCCCGAGCCAGTCTGCATGATCTGGGGAGCACCCGGGGCGCTGCAGGAGATAAAAATCAGCAGCCCATAATTAACATCACCACCAGAGCAGGGGCTTCGTTCACTCACCAGTGCAAACACTTTCCCCTGTGGTGAGCCACACCAGCAGGTTTCCGGCGTCGGCAGGGACCCTGCGCGCACCTCAGCTGTTACCACCCACGAGATTTTGGGCATCACAGGCCATATTTAGTAAGCCCCACTGTCACCATGGCAACCGGTTTCACTTAAACATGGAGATGGATGCACAGGCCCGGATGCCTGGAGCCTCACATGCCAGGGGTGAGGGCACTGCCAGCTCCTCGGCGGGGCCGTGCCGCTGCTCCCTGTGCAGCAGGGCCCCGGTGCCACCACAGCCTGGCCTCTCTGAGTGGTTTTGCTGGATGCTCGAATGAATTGCCTGTCGTGAAAAAAGGAAAAAGAGAAAGGCATTACAGTTCTTTTTCTCCCCAGGAGGTGTAATTCAGTTCAGGGAAGGTTCCATAAGGAGCCTTTTGAAGGATGTACCTTGCAAGGCTTTGTTGTTCTGAGCTACACTCTGCGAAACTGCAGCTCCAGGAGAAGGCTGTGGAAGACATCAGGCAGCCACCAACCACCCTGCACATCACTTGGGATGGTGGCAGCTTTTGAGAAGGATAAGGTCCTCACCAAATGCCTAGAAGTCTGGGTGATCAGCAGTAAAAAGAGTTCTAAGATTATCGAGTCCATCCACTAATCCAGCACCATCGTGTTCACCCCTAAGTTCCACATCCACCTGGCTTTTGAACCCTTCCAGGGATGGTGATTTCCAAGGCATTGCATCCCTCAGTTCTCAGCAGCCACTATGGATGTATTCACTGTGATCCACGGATGGAGCAGCAGCCTGCCTGTAACCAGGCAAGCCCATCCTACAACAGATCCCAAAGACTTCAGTACCCAGGCCAATCACAAAACCCCAGGGTTTTATTCCAGTGATATACAAATGCTCACACAAGCATGACTTAATTTAATTTTCAGTGCTCAGCAGAATGCATTTTTGTTGCACCTCAGCTGTGTTGCAGAGATAAATGATGTGTTTAGTCTTTTGACAATTTTGCTAAAGCTTCATTCCCAGCTGATCTCTTTCAAATGATGTATATTTCAGGGATTTTTATCCTTAATTAATCTTTGTTATAAAAAGAAAAATAGGAGTTTTGGAAAAAAATGCATTTTCTGCTGTTAAAATCATATTTTCTCTCATTCCTCTCTTATTTCCTTCCATTCCCTGAGCCTTGGCCTTTCACTGCCCTTGCAAACAGGCAATCCCTGAGACCTCTCCAGTACATGTGATACTGCAGGAGACTGGAAATATTTCAGAGCCAGGAAATAATGACAGTTATTCCATCAGATGAAAAGATATTCCTCCAAAAGCTTCACTAAAAAAGGCATTACACTGTTAATATTATTACTCAAAACTCCCTTCCAGCTCTAAGTAGCCCAGATATCCCTTTGTCCTGCTGCTCTGCACTGTATCGCTCTCTTCTCCCGAGGACGCTCTGGCAAAGTTTGCTGAACTGCACAGAATATTTTTGCTGTAACACATGTGCTCTTGTCATCCTGATGTGAATCCCAGTGACTGACCAGGCAGCCCCCAAGGTCCCACAGGCTCAGGTTTTCTGCAAACACGTGCAGTGTGCTCTGGGCAGGCCAGCTCCCGACCTGGCTGCTGGCTTTGGCTCCTCTGCAGCACATCCTCACCTTATGAGGTCATCTCTGGCCTCCTGCTTCACCTGAAGGAAGTGCAGTTAAGGGCAGGCAAGGCTGCCAGGCCAGCAACAGTAGGAAAAGTAACAATGATGTTACCCACACATACACTTTTCAGCTCTGAAGTGCTGTTTGCTGGGCTGTGCTCTGATTCCTGCAAAACTCGGGCTTAGTGAGCTGCAGTTGTCCCTCACAGCCCCAGACTCCTTGGACCTGGTGCTGTGGGGGTGGGCTGCAGGTGTTCTCGGTGCTGGTGCTATTGCCACACAGGCTGAGGGGCTTTAAGCCATCATTGGGTCATCTCTGTGCCTCAGCTTTCTCAGAGAGGGACTGGAAAGTCCCTTGGTTTTTCTAGGAAAGGGCGAAGAAACCCAGAGGAAGGGCCAGATTACACATGTGGACACAGCAAGGGGGGGGAGAAGGGCAGACATGGCAACATCTGACTTACATCTTGTCTCTTGATAACTGTGTGATACTGAGACAATCTAAATGCTGAAAAAATATTATCTTCCCAAAACACCTGTGCTAGCTAACATACATATATATATATACACACATCTATGTATGTAACTTCTTGGAGGCAGAGCCTGTGCTGATGCTACATTCACACTCCTGATGAAGCTGTGAGGAGCTAGGAGCAATTTTGATGCACTACAAACAAAGGTGAACTTGGGTTAACTGTGTTAAAAAACAATAATAAAAGCACAATCCACAGAAAGTGGAGAAAGTAAAGTATTTCCATAGATAGTTTTACTTAAATCTTCATACTTTTGGACTGGCACGGGAGTAAAGATGCCAAAGACTGGCCCAGCAAGAAGTTCCAGGCAGTGCAGAGAAACTGTCCATTCTGTAACTAGTGCATAGATATCTTTATCTTAGTGTCTGTCTGTATCTTAATAGAATAATCATTGTACATCATAGAATCATAGAATAGTCTGGGTTGGAAGGGAACTCAATAGTCCCAACTCCCCCTCCCATGGGGGTGAAGGGTGGAATTAGATTCCAGCACATGTCATAGCACATATTCTCATTCATTACAGACCACCCCAGAGGTGCTTGTTCACAAGGATGAACCCCTTGTGTTTCAGACAAGCCCCATGACAGCTTTGGTGGTTTTAAGAGAAAACATGTAATTTAGGGGTCAGCAGCTGAGCCACAGTGGGAACTGTGGCTGGGAAGCTGGGTGAATCAGGACCACGAGTACTGACATCACTCCCCCCATTCCCCATCAGGAAGCTGCAGACACACATCCCCAAGGAGCCTGGGCCAGGGCATGCTTGCTTTTATACCCCTTTGGGTGTAAAGCTCTTGGTCCCCACAGAAGCAATTTGCTGTGACTTGGTGGGCTGGATGGCATCTCCAGGTGCAACCTCTGCCAGGAACTGCTTCCCTGGCAGGGAGGTCTCCCTGGGAGCAGCAGCAGCAGCAGGGCTTACTGGGGCTGGGAATCCCTGCACCCCCTCCAAAGCCTGTGTGAGTCATTGAGCTCTTAGAGATGGAAGGTTATTTCTGGATTTAACTTTCTGGACTGAGGGAAACACTGCGGTGTCAGCACCCAGCTGTGCTTTTAGGAGGTGCGCTGTTTGGCAAGTCTTGCAAATCTATTTCCATATGCAAGCACACGCATGAATCACTCCTCACAAGAAAAAGCTGTAGGGGTGAAAGGGCCACCACGACACACTCTGCTGGGAGATAGTGAAGGCACAACTATTATTTTTTTTTTCTCCACTATAACTAAAATAGCCACACAGAGGCAGAAAAGGCCAGAAGCCCCCTTTCTTCCCCTACCTAGAGCTGATCCCTCTGCTTGTTTTCCCCACCAGCTCCTCAGCAAGAATCAGTACTATCACCTACTAAAGCCAACCTACTTCTGCAGCAATGTCAGCACTTTTCACAGTGTATCCATAAGCTTGTTACCAATATTACTTCCCCATCTGCTAAGAGAAAAATTATCTTCTTTTGTCCAGTCACTCTTTCCCAACAAATATCCATATTTTCCTAACATCACCTATTCCCAAGGAACAGTCCTGACTCTGGTAACAACAAGCCCAGCACACAGGCAACAGCAGTGCCTCAGGGAATGTGGGGAAAGAAACCAGGGGCAACATGGTGGCTGTGATAAAAAAAACCCCAAGGGACAGAAAAGAAAAAGGGACAAGAGGGGAAGAAAATATGGAACAGGTAGAGAAACATGTGGAAGACCTTCCCTCCAGCAGCGATCCCTCCTAGGAATCCTGATGCTGCTCAGGAATCCTAGTCTCCCAAGGAAAGTTGAAAGTGGACAGAGGCAGATGCAAAAAAGGGAAACATGAACCAACTTACAATGCCACAAGCATTTCTTGCTTTGCTAAATTTCTATCTGCTACCTCTGAGGAATCTTTTTGGTATCCATAACTTCCTCTCCCACATCGACAGTTGTGACCTTCCCTCCATCTGGCTCCTTTCTGCTTCAGCTTTCATGTATGTGTTCCTGACATTCATGATCTGCGTTTGTTGGCCACACAGTACTGCAGCAAACAGCCCCTCACACACATTGTGGTCATTTGTTCAAGATTTAAATCCTTGCATATCATTACGCACAGACCAATCACCCTGTGGTTGCTCCTGGTTTATATAAATTTCTGTATCTACATATTCTCCAAGTATTTTTTCAAAACATACCACCCATTCAGAGAGCTGGTAAAGAGCATTTCTATTTGATGAGCAAGCAAATGTGGTATTTTCTATTGTGACTAGGGAAGAAACTTCTGCAATTTCCTGGAATAAGTGCTTTCAACTCTTAACTTGCTTCTGTCTCAACTCCTGTAGTCCTTTTTTCCATACCCTAAATCTCATTCTTGGCTTTCCTTCCACAGTCCTTTAGCCAAAACTTTAGACCTCTCCCTTATCCTCATTGCATCATTTCTCACTTATTTAATCTTGCTTTTTCTATTCAAGTGTCTGGAAAAGTTTTCTGCTGCTTTTCAACCACGACCAGCAAAGATAACCTGCACTCATGCTGGTTTTCACTGTATTCCTAGGCTTTACTAGGAAGTTGGCTATGTCCAGCTTACTTGGCTAATAGGCAATTTTTCTATTACTTGTTAGCTTTTTATTTTTCACTGAGATGGTTTGTTGCAAGCCCTACCTTACAAGGCTAGTTGAGATTTAAGGTCCTCATAATTCCTACCCTCTTATCCTGCAGAGAGCCCAGGCTTTAGCCAGTCATCCCAGCTGACTTCACGACAATTCCCTTGCACAAGGTCCAAACTCTTTAGTAATAGGCATCCTTGCACTAAGGCTGAACTGACTCAACTCTTCAGCATGTAATAAATGTATTACTCTATCCCACAATCCATGCTTCTTCCTCTGCCAGGGCTCTGAATCCCAGCTTGTTCCTTCTCACAGGTCTGCCCTCCAAAACTTTACTTCCCATGCCATTGCCTGCTTTCCTTTTCTACATGACTGCCTTCAGGTCAGCATCTGAGTTCCACTATAATTTTTAAGTGCACATCTAGTCTAAGGTGAATTTTATCAGCCTGGTTTCTGTCATGGGCTACCCAAAGCCCTGGGAGCTTGGTACAGCTTCCTTATCTCGTCATCTCAGACTCGCAGTGTAGCTACTACCATCTCTTCTCCTAGCTACCTTGAAAAAGGAATGAAATTAATAACACAATCTCTCCTCCCAGTTCCACTACTCACTCCTTTCCTTTCTCTGGCACTCTGGTCCATGGCTGCAGGGCCTTCTCAGTCCATCAGCTATGCAGCTTTATTTAAGCTCAGCCAGAGTGCTCAACCCATATTCCCCTCAGAGTGCTCTTTCTTCTTAGAAAAATTCAGTCTGAGTACAAAGCTTATTAAATATGTATTGAAAACAATAAGCCACCAAGTGACAGATAAACAAATTACCTCCTCCTCAGGCAACCTTGTCAGAAGGTTACTTCTCCCTCCCCAGGGACACACAAGATCTCTCATTCACATGACGTCTGGATAATGTGCAGATCTGCAACACGATAATGACTTTATACACATCACATGCTTCAGGGCTTCAGCCACTTGCTTGCTGAATGCAGGAAGGGACTCTTCCCCTCTGTACAAATTTGGTGAGATTTTTTTCATGACTGCTTCACCTTCTGAAGGATCAGCAGTAGGCAGAACATAGCAGTGGACAAAGAGTGAAGAGGGTCCCCCCTCTTGGAATTGATACCTGGATAATCTGGCCATCAAATTTATTACCAAACCTGGCAAACAACTATTATTCCAGTCTTTCACTGTGCTCTCAGTCTGGCAAGGCATCCATTTTCTCTTACCTTCTTGGATCTGTACCTTAGTACATCTCAGCTCTGCCCTTGAAATGTCCCTCTGCTTCTTCCACTTTCTGAGGTATGGCTTCCATCTCTTCAACTTACAATGCCAGAAATGTCTTCACTTGTATTAAATTACTGGCATAGATTGTAGAAATTTAATGGCACACATGGGAAACCAGGTCAAGTCTTCCCCCTGCCACTGGTGAGACACACCTGGAGAGCCATACCCAGGTCTGGGTTCCCCAGCACAAGACAGACATGGAATTAATGGAGTGAGTTCAACAAAGGGCCACAAAGGTGATTAAGGAACTGGAAGACCTGAAGAGATGGAGAGAGCTGGGACTGCTCAGCCTGGAGAAAAAGTGTGTAAGTGCTTGATGGGGACAGTAAAAGGAAAGAACCAAGCTCTTCTTGGTGAGGCCTGGCAACAGGACAAAAGCCACTGGACACAAACTGAAATACAGCAAATTTTTAAATGTAAGAAGAAGTCTCTTCTACTCTAAGAGCTCTCAAGGACTGGCACAACTTGACCAGAGAGGTTGCAGTCTTCATCCTTGCAGATACTCAAGACCTGACTTGAGACAGGCTCCAATCAACCTGTTCCAGCTGATCCTGTGTGAGCCATTGGGGAGGTTGGAGGAGCCGATCTCAACAGTGCCTGCTGGCCTCAGTGACTCTCACTGCTGTAACATAACAGCACTTATGTTCTGTGCCAGTCTCCTCTGGCATAGAACACTGGGAAATTAGCCCAGGTCACAGTGTTCATTTGAAGAAAAAGAGATTATTAAATAGCCAAATGTTGAGTGCAATGGGCTTGCTCAATCACAGCATGGTCATCGGCATCAACTGCCTCAGGAATGCAAAAGCTAAAATATGAAACAACCACCTCTTGCTCAAGTCTTGCTGCTGTAAGAATCACTTAATTGTGTGTCCAGACCCAAACTTCCAGAAAACAACCGTGCCAGGCTTTGCCCAAAAGGGGAGGGGGGCCGTGGGGAATTCCAGAGCAACTAGTGATGGCCACAAGTGGGGCTTCACAAAGGAGCAGACACTGTCATGTCTGTCACCATGCCTGCAGGCTTCCCACTGGCGGCTAAATCAGTCCTTTAGCACGTTCTTTGCCAAGTTACTTTACCTAAAACAAGCTTCTGACAGGGATGACAGCCAAGGCAGCCCTTGCCTTTGCAATCATTGGCAGAATACTGCCCAGAGCATACAGCTATCTGTCAGCCTGATGAAACCTGGTGTCACATGTAAAACTGAAACTGCTCTCGAGTTATTTAAAAAATATATTAAAAAAAATTAGGGCCTCGCAAAACTTGTCTTTTATAAAGATTTAGCAGGCCTGATACTGCAAAGTCAGCTCAGCAAGACACAAAACCCCAACCCCTATCTCTAGCTCCATCAGCTCATCTTTTTTTACTGCCATGAAAGTACCTGCAAGTATGAACATTTACATAGGAAATGTGAATGCAGATGTATTTTTTCCTAAATCATTGAAGACAAGAAAGCTCATCCCTTTGCACGCTTAAAATGGCCAATTTTAAGGGGATTAAACATCATTCCAAAAGCAACCAAGAAAACAAACTGAAAACTGTTTTTCAAATGGTTGTTTTGGTGCTTGTGGTTTTTTAACATTTGGAATAGCTGATTGTCACATCCCTCTCTTAGCCAAAGAAGAGGGAAGACTCATCAATCTGACTAATCTGAGAAACACTGTCTTGAAAAAAGAAGGGAAACTGATTTCTAAGGACTAAAATTGTAAATTCACCTTGCATCCAGAAAATGTCTCCAAATTTTCATCATTTTGCACTCTGAATGCCACTCCATTAAAAACTAAAGCTAGGGAGGAGAGAGATCAGGACTCCTCTAGAGGCTTCAGAAGAGGAAAATGCTGAAGGAATTCCTACCTGTGCCCAACAGTTGGCAACACTGGCACAAGCTTCAGCAAGGTTAAATCTACTGCACTTTTGGAGGAAAACACAGTCAAAATTTAAATGTTGTCTTCTGCAGAAAATATACACTAAGAGCTAATAGCTATTGAAAAGCAAAATTAGGATAGTGCATAAAATATAAGACATGTATCAAACACTATCTCACACAGCAAGATTCAAGTGGTTAAAAAATACAGTAAACCTCTCAAGTAGGGACCAATGATGGCTTTGGCATTGAGGTGGGGTATTTGGTAAGAAGGAAGAAATCTGTACTGGGAGACACAGTCCAGAGCATGACACAGCACTGACAAGACCACAGAATCCAAAATTAAGCCTTCAGTGACAGCAGGGTTTTTCTTCAAATTCATGCACTGTTTCTTCTGCATTAGGAAAAAAGAATGAAAGCTGGAAGAGATTGAATGCCCTGAAATGAGACAAGCTTTTGGAAATTGTTTTTGGTCCTTCCAGGAACATTTGGGTATAGCTTAGACTATCCCTTGGAGCCATCCAGAAACTGCCCCACAGCAGGACAGCAGGGCTGGCTTCAGGAAGGAGCCAGGACATCCTACCTGGTTACAAAGGACACTGCTATTTTGCATGCTCCAGACGCTTCTCATTCTTCCGAGATGTAAAAAGTTCCAAAATCTCCATTGTGTCCAGACACTTTGTACATTCCCTGGTGGATCATTCATCTTGGGCTGACTTGCTTATCTAATAAACTCTTCATCAACTACAACAGA
Organism: Hylia prasina; assembly: GCA_013397195.1. Taxonomy (NCBI): domain Eukaryota; kingdom Metazoa; phylum Chordata; class Aves; order Passeriformes; family Sylviidae; genus Hylia; species Hylia prasina. The sequence continues at coordinate 115,041 of VYXD01011176.1, read as the reverse complement.
CATTTCCAGCCCCACCTCTGAATTTGTAGCATGGATCTTTTGGGTTAAATCTACACCTTGAGAGGCCTAAGCACAGTCACTGCTGAGCAGAACCCCCCCCTTTCTTAATGTCAGACTGGCTGGTAGAACTGCCAGAGCCCAAGTGAAATTCAAGCAGACAGCGGACGCTGCTGTGCTGCCCAGCAGTGCTGCTGTGTGCAGCACAGGGCATCTCCACAGAAGAAGAACTTACCTCAGGTAACCTGTGGTGTGCAGTGAGCACGCACACAGGGCTCAGTGGGCAAGCAAACTGTCACCATTCCCTTCTGCACGTGCCTGTGAACCACAGGGACAAACAGCTCCACCCGGCAGATGAACACACAGACTTTGTGACTGTGCTGTACCTCTGCACAATCTGAAATGAAAAATTACATCTGAAAGAGTCCCAGGTATTATGAAACCTCTTTATTTTTGCTACCTATCATATTTTGTCAAAATTAGCAGGAGCTAAAGTGGGAAAAACATATAAGAAAGCAGGCACTGACGCTATATTTAATAATGGTACCTGAAAGGAGGACTAAGGCAATACCCACATCATTGCACCATTTGGCATCATCTGTCAGTTCTTCGCAGGATGATGGACTTGGGAAGGATGCTGGACACAGTTAGGGAGAAAGTGAGAAGGCAGAGCTTTGACAGATCTTCTCTGACTAAAAGAGAGAGCATTTGAAATAAAATTGTAATCATTGTAAATGATACTCATTGACCTTTTCAAACACTCCAGATATGGGGAAAGCACACAGAGGGCTTGTTCTCTTGTGCACTCTACTTGTGGATTCCATCCTACTCATTTAGACCGTTCTAAGCAGACCTTGGGGGAGGTCTGCAGACATTCACTAGCCTAGAATAGCTGGGTAATACACGGGTTTGTTCCTCAAGTAAAGAACTGACCTTGAGCCATGAAACAAGTCACCCATCACTTACACCAGCAGTCTTCTCCTGTCCAAAGCACAAGAGACCAAGAAGCACACGCACGTGGTGCCTGCGCGCTTCTGCCACTGAGACAGCAAGAAAGGGATGAATGCTTAAGTTCATGCACATTTTTATTGAGTAGTAATATAAAATGCTTCTTTCATTGTTACAAGTGCATGCTTTGATTGCCAACATTTCGAAGTCAAATTACAAAGGCAAGGCTGTAGGCTGTAGTGAATTACTTGGGCACTTATACAATTGTTAAAAAATATCAATGGACTGTTTGCTTTGTTTCCTTTTCTTTTTTAGAATGAACCAGTTGAAACCCGTAACTGATATACAAAGGGAAAAAAGTGAAAAAATTACACATTTTGTGGCACATGACAAAACAGAACAAAATGACTAAACCATTATGACATTAACAGTTATCATGCATTTAGAATTTCACATGTAACTACAAACTTATTTAAATTTCACAAGGTTTGCTAAACATGCTACCCATCTATATGTGCACTGACAAGCTTATGTTAAAAACTTTAAGAATACTCTCCCCCCCTTAGATTTTTCAAAGCTTTTTTTTGATTACAAAATTTCAAAGGCATTAAGCATTTTCTTTTTAGAGAATATAAAGTACGCCAGTATACATACATTTCCAGTATAAGTCAGACCACTAAGCGCATTACAGTCCCATACAGGCCTATACAGCCATTTTTTCTTAAAAAACATGCATAGGCAGATTTTTACAGAATATAGATGCTTTTCACTGCACTTAATATGGTGTCTTGTTCACTATACTTAAAAATGCACCACTCATAAATATTTAAATTCAGCAAGCCACAACCAAGACTTGTTTTACCAAAAAAACCCCAGAAAACCTCCCAAACCAAACCCCCCTAAATATAAACAGCAAAAAAAGATAAATGTTATTATTCCAGTTTCTTTTTTTTAACAAAGAAAAAGATAATTGCTGCCAAATTAGTAAGGTAAGTGTTATATTTAAAGAAGGGCATTGAAGCACACTAAAGAAACCTGAGGTAAGCATAATCTGTACAAAATTAAACTGTCGCTCTCGCTCGCTCTCTCTCACTCTCTCTCTCTTTTTTTGGCATTTTAAACAAATTTCCAACTTTTTTTTTCTTTTTTCTCTATATTTTTAAAGAGTGCCTAATTTATTTCATAGCCATTGTCTGACAAGAGTAGCAAAACATTATCAATAAATAGTCCTTATTTAGTTTGTACATTTTGTTAAAAATGTTTCGATGTTGTAGATGTTGAGTGCTGCAACTGTAAACGTACAATAGTTAGTAAGAAATTAAACAAAGTTTTCATGTCCAGTAACATAATAAAAGGCCTTTCAGTAACATAGCTAGACTTTCCCAATGTAGTAGGAAAACATGTTCATTTCCCTAACTTTGCAGTATATACCAGCATGAGCTTTCATTTTTCTACAAGCATTTAAAGGCATATCCAAAGGAGGTGTCTCTCCCCCACCCTCCCTCCCACCAAATTAAAGTTGACGATCTCTTTGTTGATGATTTTTGTAAACTGAATCCAACACCTGGCCCCCAGAGCAAGTAAGCTGTTATCAGAGGCAAGAACATCCCACTGCTGACGTGCAGCAACCCCATCGTGCCCTGCAGCTCAACCCCCCTCCCGGACAGTGGTCACTGGATATTGCTGCTATTACTGCCGTTGCTGTCCGTGCCATTAGTCTCTGTGGAGATTGCCTTGTTGATGGAGTTAAGGTTGGCATCGGATGGCACGTCTCTGCGCGGAGGCATTCGCTCATTAATTCGATCTAAGCCTTTGGCCTCTTCGAAGCTAGTGATCTTATGCTGGGGTGAAAATCCTTTGATAGCTAAATAAAGGATTATTGAAAAATAAAATTAGCAAGATAAAACTCTCAGCAGCTTTCCCCCCAGTTTAGCAACGAGTGCAAGAGTCCTTCTTTGGGAAGGTGGCAATGAGAAGATCTGATACCACCACCAACTCCTTACCACACTCAGAAAGAGCTGGAGGCTCACCACCACCGTCCCTTCCAACACAACTATTGTTTTCAACATGATCAACTTCCAGTATTTTGCTGTCCACTGGGGTTCAGCTTTCACACCAAGATGCTGACATGAAACTACAGTTTGCACTTTGGAACCATGCTGAGGGCACAGCTGTGAGCTGGTGAGTTGGCATTTGCTGTCATCACTTCGAGCCTTAAGGACACACCTTGCCTTGCCCTAATGCCCTTCATTAGGCAAAACCCCCACCTGACCTTCAAAGATCGTACAAAAAGTGCCGGCTACTTCCAGATGGTGATGACATGGTGAGGCCACTTTGTGGGATATACATGAAAGCTAGGGAAGATCTGGGGTGACCCTACAACAAGTTTCCTTCTGTTCTCAACACAGGTGAGCTGCTTATTGATTGCTTGGGGCAATTATCCTCCCTGATACAACCCTGGATTTCAGGCAGCTTGAGTCAAACAGCGGGAACACAGTGCAACAGGGCTCAGGGATACTGTCATTTTGGAACAGCTATACAGTTTAGCTTAGGAAACGCACTGACAAAGGACCAAAGTTCCAACTGATCCTGAGGAGTTTTGATCTGCCTTTTAGCAGTGACATTAGTGAGGCCACACCAACCTCAGAAGGAAGCCACTGACTGAGGAATGTATTCACAGACTGCGGTTTTTATTTCATTTTATTCTCTAATTGAAGTGTTGAAGATCTTTAGATTTAAAGCAAAAGAGAAAAAAAGCACTGTAGGCAGACAGCAGGTCACAGCCTTCTGTGTGTTTTTTCTCTTAACTGTACCAAATCAATGCACTGCACTTCCAGAAATGGAATTTCTGCTAGGCCTCTATCATAACACGCTATAGAGCAGAAATGGTGCGTTAGTACCAGGAAACTGCAAATTCCCTGGGGAGAAAACAGTAGGGGAGTTTCAGAGACCGAATCCAGTATTCCTTCTCCCCTTTTCTCTTCTCCTTACCCCCAAGTACTCTCCTTCCAATACGCAGTCCTGATTCTGGAAAAGCTCAAACGTCTGTTAAAAAGACAGCTAACACACCCCAGACCCCAGAACATCCCTGGTACCAAGCTACCATTCCTCATATTTAGTAGGGCGCAAGAAAAGGCATTTTCATGCTGGTTGGGCCAACCTTTCCTGTGAAAATGGACAGATCCTGTTTGCTTCAGGATTTAGTTCTTTAGCCAGTTTCACAAATGTTACATTGGAACTTTGTGAAGTGCATGATTTTTGGAACTTTGTGAAGTGCATGATTTTTGACATGTATTATATTTCAACTCAGAAAAACAACAACATAATGGTGATTAGTCAAGTGAGCAGGGACAGAGCAGTGAACAGAACAGGTCGTACAGTGAGTTTTCTTAAGGTTTGCCTTTTGAGTTGGCTTTTTTTTTTTATTTACCTTCTACCACAAAATGAAGATGTCTAACAAACACCCATGCCAATCCCTTAAAGCAGTAGTTTAATGGATGGCCGCAGTGAAGCTGAAGCAGTTGCTGTGTCCTGGAGCTTGCCAGCAGCACAGCCCATGTGGTGTTATGGGATCCTGAAGGACAACTAGTAAAGGGTGAAACTTCTCATCCATCAGAAGCTTCACCTGTGTAGAGCACTAGTTGTGACTATGGTGATGGTGTCTAACTAGCAAGGATGGCAAATCAAGAATTAACTTGAGGGGTGCATTATTGCTGGCACGGGGGCACATCAAGGGATTGTATTTCCAGTAGACACATTATTGTCTGTAACACTAAGGAAGGTGCTCTGCTGTAGTTGCTGGTCAGACAACGAATATTAGCAGGTTACATTGAGAGTCTAGTAAAACACAACACATAGTCACAGAAAATCACAGAAAACAGCCAAACTGTCAACAAGAATGCACACTGAAGATTAGAGATTGCCGATAGGAATAGATAATTCCAACATAAATAGCAGCTTACTCACTGCTATTTAGAAAGCAGTTGTATTTTCTCTTACTTGTTTGTTCTGTAATTTTATTCACTGCTTTACAAAATTCAAAAACAAATTCAACTGGCCGAAAGGGCACATCTTACCAAAGGACAACAATCACCAGATTTTTTTTTTTTAATAACTAAAAAAAAAAAATACCCACAGAAAATTTGAGAGGGGCAAGAACAAAATACAACTGAAGAATTTTGTTTTAAAGGGGAATTCTGAAAATTCTTCTTCCAAAACTTTATAATACTGAACAAATATTGTACATATGCATTGCAATATGTGGTTACTTAGATTTTAACTGAAGTGTTCAAAATTGTTAAGGGTTAAATTACAGGTCTGTCAACAAAACACCAGCTCTCAATACTGAATGTTCAGAAATCTTCTAAGGCAGCCAGTCACTTTATATGCAGCTAAAATGGTGCCTGTGTTAATGGTTGCTCTAATGTAAATATCCAGTGTGTAAACTGCCACTACCAAAAGAAGCAGACATCTTGCAGACAAATGTCTCATGTTGTTTTACTTTTAAAGGGAAACAGAAACATGCTGTACTATAACAAAAGACCAATAAAATTTTTTTATTAGTGACCTAAAAGAAAGGAAACAAACTGAAGCATAAATAAAGAAAAAGGGGAATAGAAACAATAACAAAAGGAAAGAATATATAAAAAGCTGACCAGAAATTGCTGAGGATAGTTTGAGCCAGCCTCCAGCACGCAGCTTTTGAGCTATGTGTCACAAAGCATTTATGAGCTGCTGCCAAGTTATGTCCCATGAAATCCAAGTTCCCTGATCTCCTCCTGTGGCATTACTCAGTGCTTAGTCCAACATACAGCAATTCCAATGTGTTTGTAACTTACAGAAAGAGAAAAACCTCAACAGCAGCAACAGAAAGAAAAACCAAAAAAACACTTTCCCCTTTAAAGCAATTACATTTTGGTTAATACCGAGCCACAATTGTTAGCCCAACACCCACACAATCTGTACAAGCTACAGCAAAATGAATACACCCAGCAGAGCCCTTATCTGTTGTGGCACCAACAGAAAGGGGACTGGCCAATTTACCTTCATCAGCCTCAATAGCCTCAACAGTAGCTGAAGAGAAGAAAGGGGTAGCAAAACGAATGAGAAAAAATGAGCAGAGGATTTCAACTCTAAGAACAAGTCAGTGAATAGCAAAGGAGCTACAACACTAATGTTACTGTAAGTGCTGGATTTTGGCAAAACAGACACACAGAAATGTTTACACAAAAACAATAATTGGCAGATTGAATTAAGCTAGAGTTTGTTTTAAAGGAGAAGTTTCACAAACTAGAAGTTTTTAAAAACACATTTAAGAAGTTTTCTTTTGATTCAAAAGTAGTACAAAATGTAAATGTCTTCCATATTGCACATCTGACCTGAAAAGGTCATTATGTAACTGTCCCAGCTCTCAGTAAGAGCAGTTTGACTTGCCCTGTCAAAAGGGAACAGAAAATGGCATAAAGCCATCGCATGAAATTCATACAACTTACAACATCAGCCTAAAAAGTACTGATGCCAGTTCAAGGCAAAGGATTTCTATATACAACTTTACAGAATTATTTTTTTCTCCCTCCTGACTAAAAGAAACATCCCCACAGCATGGGATGCTCAGAACGCTTTGCCTTTGCTTGCAACCTTGCCAAGTCTGCTCCAGCTGTAAACTTTATTTTTCTCAACCCAGTCTCAGAAAAACAACATTTTGCTAATATTTTATTTAAATCAATATATGTAGATATAAGATTGACTGCTGGACCTCCAAAGTTGCAAAGCCTGGTCAGAGAGAGCAGAACTTGTAACTGGGAGATTGCTCCAATATTATGCATACCATGTTACCACTGTTGTGAAACCATTAATTGTTCTTAAACACATACTTTCATTTGAATTTCATCCATCAGCCTTGGTATGCTTTTTTTTTTTACAGTCAGAGATTTAGAAGCTGATGCAAATCATTAAATGCAATCCAATATTGCAAATATTTTAACAGAAATTTTGATTTTCAAGAATTTCTCTGGTTTACAGAATAGCCCAAGAAGTCAAGTTTTTAGCAAGTCCTTTCTCCTTTTTTGTCTTGTTTTCCCCCACACAAAACCCAAACGGTTTTTTTCCATTTAGGATGCTACACATGGATTAAGATATATTCTAAAATATCTAAACTATTATCTTGCTGCATGGGGAAATGAGAGGATTTAACCCTCATGCACCAAGGTAAGCCTCTGTGTCCCAAGCAGCAGAGCAAGAGAGATGGCCAAAAAACAAGGAACAAAACAAACGCAAACTTAAAAGGAAACATGATAACTAGGATGAGAAATTAAAATAAATAACCAGATCCAAACCAGCACTGAAACATTAGAAAAAATGACGACTAAAATGTATACTTCCACAACAGAACATATTACTCATATCTTCTGTTAATACGTATGTGTGCTTAACAGAAACTATATGAACTTCAGAGTATTTGGTGAATGGGGTACTATGTGTTAACTAATGCAGAAGCTTGTGTATAGTAATGTTTTACTGAGCCAGAATACTGCAGTATGAGGAGATTTTCCTTTTAGCCATTGTTAACAAGAACATTTGACAATTTTCTCAAATTTATTTCTATTCCTAATGTTTTGCCAGGGCAACAACAGCAGTTTCCTTGGACCAAATTTTCTGACAAATGTAAAGCCACTGTGTGGAGAAAAGCCTAGGTTAAGATCACAAACCCATTAAGAAAGGCCTCCTGTGAAATCATATTGCAGCATTTTCAAAGCAGAACGTTACTATGTCCATAACACACAAGTCATCAACAAGAAAAAAGAGAAGGGAAAAAAGGGGAAAACGAGGTTTACCACCATATACCTGAATCTTCTAGATAAAAGAGACAATAAAGGGAGAAGTACAGAGAAAGAATGCTCCAGGAAGGAAACAGGAAAACAAGAGGCTGAGACTGTGTCAAGGTTATAAAGCATTTCTGTTTCTTACATCTACTGCCAACAGAACCTGAATGATGAGAGACCTTTATGTGTACCTGCAATATACACTACAGCAGTACACACAGAAAAAAAAAAGGAGAGCTTCCAGTAATAAATTAGACACTTTGTGCTCCTTATTCCAAAAGGAAACAAAGGCAGCCCTACTATAGACTTACCAATTTCCTGTAACAAGAAGCCCTTGGTACAAAACTGACAATCTGTATTGTGTTTGTGTACAAGAAAAACACGGTGTTTGTAAGAGCCTCCCTTCACTTGGGCTTAAATCAGAGTGGAATTGTTCTCATGTTGTCACCTAGAATTTCTAGGAGAGTAAATTTAATTCTAGAGCTATTTTCCATTGGTGGTTCTCTATGAGGAACAACAAATCAGATAAAATAAAGAGTTTGAGTGTCATTAGCTAAGCTGAACCTTCAGTACTCCATGTATCAAGGGCTGCTCTTAAAAAAAAACAAACCCAGAAGATGCTCCAAACTGTGGAAAGAGTGCACTTCACATACAATCCTGAGCTAACATTCTCAGCAGTTGATTTTTCAGAGGCTCCCCCCTCCCCTCTTTTCTCTCAAAATTGATGGTATGTAGTAAGTCCTAAAAAGTGGCCTTACATGAACTGCTCACAAATGCTCCAGCACAACAAACTGCCTGGCTTTTTTCTCTCCTTTGTTTTTTTGGTGTTGTTTTTTTTTTTTTTTCTGCTACAGCTGCGGTTACTTTTCTTAGGTTCTGCAGTTGAAAACCAACTGTTTTTTTACACAGGACAAGACACACAGGCAAACAGGCTTACCGCTTTGCAGTGTTTGTTTTCCTCCAGAGAGCACACCACTGGGCAGCATTCCTGTTGGAGTCAAACCTTTCAGCGTCAGCACACTCTCACTCTCTTCTCTGCAAAAGTTAAAAAAGAAACGAAAAATAAAACCATCAAAAGTAAGTATCTTGTTTAAAAACAAGGGATATGTTTTAAACATCTTAAGCTACACCGGCCCTGCAATGATTTTGTCATCTCCAATCTCCTTGCCAAGATAGACTGAATTTGGTGGTAACATCAGCACCAGTGAAGTCCCCTTCACTGCTGTGTACGTGGTTAACCTTTGCATCACACCACATGCAACTCCTACTGTAGTTAACACTATAACCTGCACCTATGGAACAATATGTCTGTAAACCCAAACCTGAGAGGAGGAGGACCAGAAGGATCAGATATTGCCAACAATGCATTTAGGCATTTTACACTGTGTGGTCCAAAATCAACTTAAACTGTCAGTTTGCTCTTGTCTACACCAGCAGGCAGATGCATTATTTATTGATGATCACCAGCCACTTAAAGAAAGGCAGCTAAAAGCTCATTAAAATTAATAAGCACTTCCATCCTTGCTAGTACTGTCCTTAATACTTTTGTATGCTAAAAATAATATGGAATCAAGAACATTGTTTTAGGAAACCGAAATATGTATTGCTGGTCTCTAAATACACAGAGTTTTTAAATACATGGCAAGAGGAATACAACAGCTTTGTCCAGAGAAGCCTTGAAGTAAAGCTTTCTACAAGGACTGTAATGCTGCCTGTGCTGACATACTTTCTCAGCAGCAAAACTGACCCCAATTCCTTAAGAGAAACCTATTTTGGAGTGCTTTACTTTGAAGTATATAATGACATTAAGCTGGAGGAAGCAAATACAAAGACAGAATTTAGTTCCACATTCACTTGAGGATAATGTGGTTTTGTCTATAAAAACTGTCTCTCAGCAATTCTACTACTTACAATTTTCTTTGGACCTACATGCCCTGATTGACTCACGTATTTTAAACAACTCTTGTTTACCTACTACGTATAGTTTTCAAGTTCTATTTTTAGCTTGAAAATAATTCTGCTTGCACTCACTTTTCATTATGTAATAGTCAAAATCAAATTGTGACCATTTTGCTTGCAAGTTTCTCAAACAATTAAAATCAATGCAAGAGCAAAATATTTTCTGATTTAACACAGTATTTTTATCATCAACATTTACACAGCAAAGCTTTTGCTTTCTCTCAATTATTCTGTGCACCACATGTCTTTTTCTTTTTTTTTAATTAAACTGCAACAGCACTTTTAGCTTCATCCTCATGGGGTATGTTTACCGACTATATTTTTATTATCTTTAAACTGCATATGCACAAGAAAGACGTGTGTCACAAATATGGAGATGTTTTAGCCTTCAGTGTTCCTTAATTTCTATTTCAAAAAAAGGATAATGGATTAAGTATTTCATTTACCTCTCTCCAGTCTAAATATACCAAAAGAAAAGTCAGACTTGAGAAAAAAAGTTGAAGAGTGGCAATGACAAGGAACCATGAAGTCTTCCATTTAGCTAAAGCCAATCTTTCTACAGTATCTATTTTCATCAAAGCTCATTTATAACATTTGAAACGCAATACAACATTATTTTGATATCTAATTTTTTACACTGAAATGGCTGAAATTATTTCAGCTTTATATTCAAGTTACAGCTTCGAGGAAAGGGACCACTCCAGCCCAAAGAAGAGATGACTAAGTACTTTGCAGATAGTCAGTATTTGCAGTACTTTGCCAATCATTCAGAAAGCTTTTCAAGAATTAGTGAAATAAACTTCATAAAACAGAATGACTCAAACAGAAACTTCAAAGGTTTCCAGAACAGGTTGGGATATAGATGGATGATGGTGCTGCTGCAGTCTGAGGGTTACACACAATTACCTCACACTCGTGTCTTACACAGATTATGCTGGCAAGACAGAAAAAATATCCCAGGCTTTTCTGTAAGGTATAGTGTTTGCAAGATTACCTTGTGAAATTTTTGCTGTCTAGCAGCCTTGCCACCTAGCTGAGGAGAATAAGCCTTTCTCAGAAAAAAAGAGAACAGGTATTCCCAGTGGTGGCTGCAATAAAATGTTGCTCATCCCCCTGGAAGACTGGTCACCAAAACCATGCATTGCAGGTACCTGTTTATTTGCTGAATATGCCTTGGATCACAATGAGGATGTGCTGTATTTGCTGGTTAAAGCTAAGGGAGAACAAATCTACTCTTCATTTGCAGTCTTTCCTGCAAAGCTTTTAGGACAATCAATAATCAAGAGCTGTAAAAGGCTGTGCTGTTTTGGCTGGGGTAGACTTAAATAAGAGGCTTATGCATATCATTATAGACAGAGCACATGCAGGAATTATTCTGTATCCCTCTTCCATCCCTGAAACCATTGAAAAGCTTCTGCCCTACAGATTCCCTTGGAAAAGTCTGACACATGGCTAACGTTAACCATCTGTGAGTTGTAAAACCCCAAATATATCAGCTGATCACCCAATCTCAGATCCTTCTGCTTATTAAAGTTCACAATCCTCGTGAATTAATCCTATATTTAAAAAGGTGGTTCACAACGGAATACAGTCAATGCAGAAGCTGCAGTTCAAGGTTATGGGAGAAAGCCAAGTTTCCCAAACTTTGTTTGCTCAACTATCATTAGAGAAAAATAGTTGTGCTGTTTTATGAAGATGGTAGCAGCCACCTCCAGGCTCTCTGCCAGACTTGGTGCAGAGGAGCAGGTGGAAACATTTGATTTCTCCCCCATCTTGTTTAGGGAAAAGGCATGATGCCAAGCTTTTTTTTTTTTATGGGCACCACTTTAAAGTAGCTCATGCATCACCAGTAAGCCACTTGTAACACTTTGGGAACCCTAGGTACAAAGCCCTCCATCTCAGTTTGCTATTTAAAGCTATGCTGCTGCAATCTGCAAGGCGTGGGTAAGCTGCTGTGCCCATGCAAAGCCCTACAGAGAGAACCTGCCCACTGCTGGCATGCTGCATTCAAAGCAAACAAGTTGGACAGTTTCCACTGAAATTAAACAGTACATTCTTCAAGTAACTATTTCATTTATTCTTCTTACATCAATCACGTAGTCATAATAGTAAATGTTTTAGAACTCCCTTGATTTTTCACTAAGCATAACAGGCATCAACTGACTACAGCAGACCAACACACAGCTTCCTGAGGAAAAAATCGCTCTGCTGAAAGGGAGAACTGTATTTTCTATATTTAGACTTCAGCACAGTACAGCATGTTTTCTCTTCTGCTCAGAGACATCAAATGGAGAGTTCTAAACACTGGGTAGCAATTAGTTACTCATGTTCATGTGTTTGGGGGAGTGCAGCCCAAAGGAACAAGCTGCTGTTGCCTGCACAACCATTTCCTGGATTTCTAGGTAAATGACCCTAATGCTTTCATCTTTAGTCATCTTTACTCGTGGCTGTAGCAACATCTGTGGGTGACAAAGTGTGACAGTTGACTTCTTTTTTAATGAGACGTGATGTATAACATACCCTTTCCCCAAATTTAGCACTTGCCTCACAGTGGCTAGAAGTTAATTAGTACACCTGGTGAACAAAGTCTTTAAAAATAGTAATTGGAATTTTTTTTGTTGACATCTTTTGTTTGTCTGTTTTATATTCAGCAAAAGCCCTGAGGAAGACTATTCAGAGCCAAAATAAACAGCAGCATTGTATAAGTAAAACAATCTCTAAAAGGCTGCAGTAGAACTCAGTTGGGTGGTACACCAAAATAGCAAATTTGCTGTTTGATTAAAAGTCGAGTGCTCTAACCATTCAAAAATATCCTTCAACACTAAAAAAAACTAAACCAGCATAAAACCTTACCTTAACACTGAGAAAACTCTAGCCATTTTTCCTATTGCTCGTATCTTGTTCCTTATAACCTCCTTTCGAGCAGCAGCAGTTGCTCCTATGGAAAAGACATTAAAAACAGTTGTAGGGATTTGTAAACAATTCATCACTAAATACTGTCAACACTAAATACAAGAAACATTGTATTAATGCTACAGTTTGCCAAACTAAGCCACATTTGTAGTCAAAACTGAACACACTATTTTTCTCATTCCTAGTTAAAAATTATTGGGGAGATAATAAAGCCTAAGGGCAGAGTCCTGGAAACTAGCATGAGATGGTAGGGACTGTGTTGGCTGGCAGTGGCTAAGAGGTCCACAGAGGAACTTCCTTCTAATCACTGCTATGGCCTGCTCAAAATTACAGTTGCTTTGAAATTTGTGAACTCACACAATACTACACCTTAAAAAAAAATATAGTGCAACACAGACTACAGTTGAGCCTGTAGTCTACAGGCTGAATTTGAGGTGTACTTGTTACTTGGATATCATCAAAATCTGTACATACAAGAGAGAACCACCTGAATGGAAAAAGCAAACAGTACTTATTACAAAGGATCCCCCACATCCCCAAGAAAGTGTTCTGTTATACTCAGAAAATCAGGCTCATTAATCATCACAATCATTATCACATATATGACGAAGATTTCTCCTAAAGGTTTCTGAAGGACAGTCTAACCTTGACTTGTGTGGATGCTGCCTGACAACTCCGGCCTGTTCAGACACCACTACACATCACAGTAATGCTTCCTTCTTTGTTACTCCAGAAATCAAGGGCAAAATGGAAAATTTCTGTTTTCAAATCCTAGCAAATTGATCCATTTTGTAGAGCCGATTAGGGAAGCTAAATCAGCAGAAAGGGCAAAAATGAGGAGGACAATGTAAGGGAAGAATACGCTTTGATGAAACTGGACAAGGGGTGATGGAATTGGAACCGGCTTCATCGTGCAACAATCCAACACCTCACAACACCACACACCATCTTTCCTGTCCCAAAACACTGTTATGACAGGCCTCAAGGTCATGGAATTAATGAACTCAACTGCCTTTTTTGGGCAACTCAGTATCTGTGTGTTATCTGCCAAAAAACAGGAAAGGTGACGGGGTATTGGAAAATGTGGGACCTCATATGATGTAATACCAGGATAATGTCCTGGTTCTGGGTGGAATAAAGTTAGCTTTCTTCTTAAAAGATACTCAGAATGATGTCTTTCAAATCTCCCACATATCAAGATAAAAATATAAAGCAAATATTAAAACATACAAAGATAAAAAAGTATATGAACACTTGGGCATAAAAGTCTAATTCTAGACAATAAAGAGTGGGAGAAACAGCTGTAATTCAGCTGTAACTGAATTAATGTAATATACTTTTAACAATTTAATGAAAAATTTAAATAAAACACCACTGATTCAGCTGGGTTCTCCAGGAGTAGAAGGCAGTACCTTCCTGCCTCAGTTACTATGATCTCACAGAACTGTATTTCCAAGATAGACAAGACATGGTTTTCAGCCTTTCCTGTCCTGAAAACACTTAAGCATGATTTGCCTTCCTTTCTTCCTCCTAAGATCACAATCCCTACTTATTTATTGCAAGGCCACACTGTTCTGGTATATCTTATAAGGATATTCAAAAAGTTGAACAGCAACTAAGAGTACAGGGTATATATTTGAGAACTGAAAACTGGAAATATAATGTGGGACTGAAGTGACATATGATGTCCTACATTAAATACAAAATAAGAATAGAAAAAACAAACCCTTAATCATAAAACACAACAGGCTCAAAGGGTGTATTTTGTATCTCATTGATACACATAAAGGTTACTAGCAATATATACTTAAAAGATTTTGGTCTCCACTGAATTTCCTCATGTACCTAATCTGTGAAAATGACCTATGTTTAATAAATATTAGTAAAACTTTTATTTATTCTCTCTGGCTTTATTAACATAGTTTTCTAAATAATGCACCTGATATTGACAATGTTTTATTGCTCTCTTAGTTTTGATTGAATATCCTTAACTTCACAGTATGTGGATTTCTTAACTATTTATACATAAAGCTTAGACTCACATTGCAAGTGTGTCTAGATTAATATTTTGAAGTTCACTATTACTGCAAATCCTGATGAATCACTTAAGCTACACTTAAGTACACACCTATGTGAAAATAAATGGGTCAAAACCTGAGAACTGGCTATAGGTAAAAGGGTTAATTTTAGTCCTTGCAAACATTGCCTGACAGCCTCTTAAAATATTACCTTCCTTGGAATCATAGACTCATTTAGGCTAGAAAATAGCTTTAAAATATCTTCCAGTATCTAAGCAAACCTTTTTTGAATGAAGAAACTTTTAAAAAAAGTTTAAAATTGAAGTGTAAAAATTATTTGGGGGATAAAACAAAAGCTTTGAATCTTACTTCAGTAATTTAACAAGTTCTACTGGATTTCAGATTGGTATCAAAACAGAATCTGCAAGCTGCATATGAAGGATTTATATGAAATGTAATTTAAACATTCAGATTAAGAAGCACAAGGAAATAAATGACTATAAATACTGACCATACTCTGAGATGTAGGAGTGAACAGATTTACAAGAGTACTGAAAAACATGCTAAAAAGCACTTTTTTGCTAAAAAAGTCAATCCCAAATCTCTCTCTGGTATCCTAATATATATTATGCCATTAGCATTAGGAAAATTAATAAAACTTAAGCCTTCCAACTTATTGAATACCTTTCTTCTGTGCATAAATGGGATCTTCTTATGAATTCCAAAGAGGGGGAAAGAAAAAGATCAGTGATGTTTGTAGAATGAAAACAAAAAATACAGAATATTTGACAACATCAACGGAAATGTAATGTTTAAGTAAAGTCTGAAAAACAGAAAAGAAACAAATTAAGCAGAAAAGATCCAAAAGGAAAGAAACAGATTGAAAATGATACAGAAAGAAAAAAAAAGAATCCTTTTCAACTTAAAGCCTTGTTAGTAGGTTTTGCAGGAAATCAACATGCAGGCAGGAGACCAACAGTGGTGTTACCACCTCTTGAACACAGACTTTCTCCTACATTATTGCTGCTGCTTTGATAAGCCTTAATCACTTCTCAAAAACAGCCCCACCCTGGCCATATGGGCTGTCCCTTCGTGATGATGCCTCTTTTGTTAAAAGGGTCAAACTAATCCCTCCAGTTTATTTACACATGATCTCTTAGAGAGCAGCTTGCTGTCACAGCCCTGTCTGCTGCTCCTGCCAGCACCTGTGCTACCCGCTGCACACCTGAGCCCGTCCAAATGCTCCAGCAGCACTGCTCAGTGACCACCATGCAAATGCCACCACTGTGCACTGTGCCTTTTAAAATCAACTGTTTGAGGGCCAGACAAGTGCAGCACTTGGTGCCCAGGCACAACTGCAACATGGCACGTGCTCTGGGGACACTGGTCATCTAGTGTATGCTGCTAGGTTGGTCCAGAGGCAGAGCACACAGATGTGCTGTAATACGGCTCACAGGAAAAATGTTTTGGGCATGGAAATAACCACATCTGGCCAAATCACAGAGTGAATAATAAACACAAAGATCACATTAAAAGGCTACTCTCTCACCAACTCACAGAAACTAAGTATGCACTGCGGTCCAGCCTTGCTGATTTGGAGGAAGAACAAATACAAACCACTGGGAAAACCCCTCCATTTCTCTCCCAGATAAAAATCAACTCATTGGCAAGCTAAGACACTCTAATCAGGCAGTACCATGAACATCTGTATCAAGACATTGGTAAGTAGCAGACCTAAGGACAAGGTCCTTGCTTTTGCTCCATCAGTCTCTGTTAGTTGCTGCTGAGCTGGATCCAGGCACAGTTTACTGTTCTGATGAGATGTGGCAAATGTCACATACTACTGTTCACAGCAGAACCAGGTTATGAGTGGCAGGAGATGTTTGACTTGGGATTTAGGCTGGGACTACAGCACTGTATTGGGAAGCTGTTTTCCAATGAAGGAATAAAACCCACTGTCAGAGCTAATGGCTCTAACACTGGCTCTTCTGCGAGAAGGCAATACAAAAAATAATGTAGGTAATTTAGGAGTGTCTTCATGCCAAATCATGATAAGGATGCATACAAAGCAAGCAGTGCATCTGTGTCAAATTGTTTATTGCATTATTGTACTCTTTTAATTAGCAGTTTAGTTTATTCAATCAAATGCATAAGGCCAGAAGTGTTGCTAATTAAAACAAAACAGAACTCTGACTGTATGCTGGCTAGGTAGAGGTATTTGCAGCTCCTGTTGCTAAGTGATATGTTTGATGCACAAACATACAGCACATGAACTAACATTTGCCCAAGATATTTTCTTCTGGATCAGATTATACTGCAACCACCACAGCAAACAGGAAAGAGAAAGTACAGCAAGAGGAAACTATCAGAGATAAGGAAACTTGACCTATCATGTTCTCTCATTTTAACAGTGAGTGAAACCAAAAGGCCAATACAGGCCAGCAGGGACATATGGGATAAAGGGCATTACGATATTTAGGCTTTTTTCACAGTAAGCTTACACAGAAACTGCCTGCAACAAATTGATCAGATCCCCATGATGTGTTTCCTTAGGGGGGAAAAAAATGGTGAGGGGGCAGGGAGAAAAAAAAAAGGAATACATGCTGTTGAGCATCCTGCTCATGGCTAGATGCAACATACATGACTTAGAACTAAATAATAAATAAAAAGGGCTCACAAGAACACCATGCAGTGAAGTCAGGCAATACTGATGGGGCTTTGTTTTGAAGGAAGGAATGAGAGGGGAAAACAGAAGGCAAGAAAGTGTAAAAGAAGGTAATGAATGATCAGTGCAAACCATAGTGATGGACCATTCTTACTACATGTGGGAACCCAGGTCAGGGCATGTTCAAACTGCAAGGAGAGAAAGGAAATCAGCAGCAAGCCCTGAAAACTATTAATGATCTAAAAATAGCAATGATTTTTAAGAATCACTCCACAAAACAAAATGCTTCTGCTGTTGCAGATATCAGGCATTTCCTTCAATGGGAAATACTGGTAAAAAAAATGTCAGCAGGTAAACAGTCTTCCATTAGTCTTCCAAGGAAGCTGGACAGAAATTACTGAAGAAGAACAGTGGAAATCTTGAGCCACTACAAGACTGTCAGTAGACAGTCCTTACAGAAACAGTTTTGATTGAGCTGGTAATCATTCTGGTCTGTTTCAGTGAGAACACAAATGAAACACATCTTGTACCTCCCTCCCACAAAAGGCAAGGCTTTCGGGGGGGGGAAAAAAAAAAGAAAGAGCGAAGTAACTCAACTTGACAGAAAGAGGATTTTTGTTTGCTGTACAGACAACAAATCAGAATCCACTGAGAAATCATTACAGGTATTAGCTTCTATTTAAATTTAAATCAACCTCAAATTTACTTCTATGAATCCTTCAGTCTCTTCCACGTGTATGATCCACATGAATCTAACACGTCCAGTGGGCTGCAGGTAGAAGTGTGAGCCCACAGCAACCTGCAGCACTAGTACCACAGAGCCCATTTTACAGCTCTAAGGGGACTGATTACCTGGGAATGCAGACATGAACATATGCCAGCTCTGGTTTTTAGCTACACACGCTAAAGACAACTACATTTCTAGTATCTTCCTTACTATAATGTTTTACACAGAGAAATTATTCATACAGAAAAAGCTGAGGGCAGATTTAGGTAACACTATTAGTGTTACAGTAGTAGGAATGGTTCAGTTACTCCTCAACTGGAAACTTTACTGCTGTTAGATCTCGTTACACAGAGCACACACATGCCAGCCCAGAGGATTTCAGCCTGTCTCCCTGCTTAGACACCTGCAATGCTGCACACCCCAGGTCTGGGGCAGTGCCATGGCAAAACTCCCAGGGATGTGGGACTGGGGTTCACTCTCCTCTCAGAAAAAACACAGTAGATACAGAGACCTCCTTCAGCTGGAGAGGGCTGCTGTTCCCCAAGACCCCTAACGCCTCCCTATTTCTGATTCTGCTTTTGAAAACATGCTCCTGAATTGTGACTTAGGGATGGGAATGGCAACACTCCAAACTTTTAGAACAGGAGTACAGGCATTGGCCTATCTGTGCCCAATGGAAGCTTACAGTACAATTTTAAAATGAAGCATTAGGCCAAAGCTGAATTAATTTAAAAATCTTTCCCATAAAGTCTTTGCTTTGGCATTGCAATCAGTGGGATTTCAGCCTGTGCTTAAAAGCTTTCTTGAGCTAAGGATTTCAAGCACATGATTTGTTGCTACTGTATTTAACTTGACACAGTTTTACTCATCGTATGCCTCCATACAATTTCACTATTTTAATTACACAGTAGTGACTTATTTAAATTTCATGAGGAAAAAAAGAGGCACAATATTCAAACAGGTGTTTTCTTCTCTTCACTGATTACTGGTTTCAGTAATTCAGCCTTTGTCTCAAGTCCTGCAAGATAATTGTTCATGTCCACACTGTGTGGCCAATGCAGAACAGGGAATTCCATCTGGTTTTTCAGAATAAAATCAAAGTACTATCATCCATACCAGTCTTCTCGATCACAAAGGAAACGTTTTGCAAAACCTGTGATCTAGCTTCCTGTTCCAAAGATTAAAAATAAATACTTTGAAAGATACTCTTAATTATTAATTACAGTTTCATTAAATATTTGTCCTACTTTAAGTTCTCCATTCTCCTTTTTCATTCATTCTGTCTAAAAACGTCTTGAGAATATTCAGTAGTGCTAGATTTTTTCAGGTTCTTCTTTTTTAAAATTATCTTTTAGTATTTCTTTTCTTTTCATAGATTTTTTTTTTGTTAGACAGATTATCTATTATTACTTTCCATAGACTTCTTTTAAACAGTGAAAGCATTCAGAATAAGAATGTCAGGGATGCACAGGGTTTTTTTCAGTTTTTCTCAGTTGAGAAGGGGCATTTTGGAGAGCTGCTATTTATTCTTGCGCAGCCTAACAGAAAATTATGCCTAATAAAATAAATTGATTTTAAGAATCTGCAAGTTGTAAGATACAAAGTGTCATTTACAATCAAACCAGTAGGTACAAGGCAATTAGTCATCATATAAACTTCAAGCCAAAGGGTAACAGAACTGACCACTTCTCTCTTAGCAGAGATGTCAGGTTAGAACATTTTCTGTGTATACATGCTTATTTTTAATGATTCTATTGCTCTTTAAAGCCTTTTAGACACTCAAGTGCATTAAAAGAAGTGACTGAAGAAACACCTCAAGTACAATCTTCCAAAGTCACAGTACCAACATTTTGGGAAGGAGCTCTGCAGGAAGCTTTCTTCATTGCAGGCAGAATATTTCACCAACATAATTAAATTCACTATGAGAATACCTGTGACTTTTTGCATGAAATTATCTGACCCCTTTTTGCATGAAATTATCTGATCCCTTTGTGACAATGCAACCCAGATTCCTTGGAGGGAAATGCAGTTTTTTTTAACCAGAAGACTGAGAACAAGAAAGGGTTAGAACAAGGCAGATCCATTAATTCTTTCTGAAGCATATGGGAAGCAAATCCATTGGAGTCTAGCACAACTGTTGCTTTCAGTGGCATAGAACTCAACTGGGACTCAGAAAATTATTTCACGGTTAGTAAATAAACTTTTAAAGTAATTCCAAGGCAAACAGTCTCAATCAAGGGTAGAGGCTCTTACCATCAAATCCATCTTCCTCTGTTCCCAGTTCATCATCTGAGCAGATGTTCAGCACGTTTACCAGCATCTCTGTCACTAAAATGGAAAACAAGTGCAAAATGTTGATATTAAACTTCCCTGGCCAGCTCTAGCTGGAGTAGTGTGAATGAAAATCCAGTGCAATAATGGCACCCACTTGTTAAACAATAGGGCCTGTAGTAATAGAAGCCGAAAGTGTCCTGCGTGGCTAATAAAAAGTACAACTTTCCACAAATATTTTTCCAAATACAAGGAACCCAACAAATAGACTTAAAAAAAAAAAATCTGCTAATGATGTCTATTTCTGCAACTGTCAGTGAGGTACATAACATTTGTTTTCTCCCCCTTAACACATTTTTTGCCTTTCACTCAACTTGGATAAAAAAACTGACTCTTCTCCTCTTGCTCCTAAATTGAAATAGGATTTGATTTCCCTGTTCAGTGAATGTGATCAATATTCCAGTGGAAAAAGACATAACAAGAGCAATCATAGAGGATTTCTTTATTTATCCAGGTTTTGGACGCTACTTCCAATACAACAAAACATTAACCTTTGTAAGATGTCCTTAGTGTCCCTTGAATTCCAGGACAAATAGACCAGACAGTGTACATCCCTTAGAGGCAGAACTATTCTGTATTCAACAGATACATCATTATTGGAGAATTTAGACTATATCCAGCTTGCTTACTTTGCAACTTGGGCACAGAAGGATCAGCCACAGGCTGGTCTCATTTCTTTCCAGGGAGACAACCATGAGATGCTAACCAGAGAGCACACAGAGTAAGAACAGCGAAAAAAACAACCCCAGCTAAAATCAAAACCAAGGAAATGCAACTTAGAGAACAAAAAAGCCAAAGTTATGACATAAAATGTGAAGCAATTAGAGATTAAGAAAAATTTCACTACACCTACATGTAGTAAGCAACATTAAAAGTGTTACCAGGCTTGTATAGCCTTGCACTAGCTATACAGGTTGAAACTTTAAACATTTCAGTCAAGTAGATATTAAAATACTCTTCTGTGGCTACTATGAAGGCTTGGAAAATTAGAAGGGTGGGACAAAGCTAGATTTTTCCTACTTTAGTGAAGCATTTAATATTTTCCTCTGACAGTATTAGTGGAAAGACTTTCCACATTAACAAGCCAGTGAAGCTAACAGCTTCCTACCTTGGTTGGCCTTTGATGGAAAAAATCTATATTAAAAAAAAGGAATAAATAACAAGTTGTGTAGAACACCAACTCTTACATCCTTGAATATTGTTTTACATAGAAAGGAAAATACTGATTTCACTTCTTTGGGCTCTAAAATTTCCAAGAAATTTTCCAGTGTGACCACTGGAAGACATGAAGGAGAAAAAAATCATCCCCAAGACATTAAGAAGAATGAGGAACACCATGGTCTCAGAACCACAACAATTCTGACCTGAGAAGGCTGAAAAAGCGACCTTGCAGAATATCTTACAGCACAGCAATTGTGGGGAGAACATGCCCAACCTTAAAACAGCCTGGGTGAGTTTATGGCCAAAGAAAATGAAAGCGTTTTATCTGCTTCACAAGAGTCTGCAACACACGTCAGTGAGGATTATGTAATGTCTCCATTAGTGCAAACAGCTGCCTCTTCTTTGTTAATCCCTGTTTCATTGTCTATCTGCTTTGTTCACAGAGACCTCAGGCATCTCACCAGCAGCTTTCCTCAAACAAAAGAATGGCTCAAAACAAAGCTGGTCATGACTGCAGGTAGGAGACACAGCTGGCTGTATTTCCAGTTGCCTATTAAGAGAGAACTCCAAGCAGCTTTTAAGAGTTTATTAGAGTTTTCTGGCAGTAATTGCTGTTGCAGCAATACTCTATAATGGATGGATCAAAGCAAGCCTCATCTTGGGCACTGAATAAATGACTTGGGCTTTAGGCAGTTTGTATTCTGTATTCATTTAATATGCTAGACCAAAGTGTTTTCATGCCTTTTCTGTGCTTGCCATTCATAGCATGAAGCTGCATTTAGGCAACATCAAGAGCATCAGGTTTCAAAACAAATATCATTTGTCTTCTTTAGACTCTTCTTGCCAGCGACGAGGCACCACAGGTCCTGTGCAGAGAAGGGCCTGAGGAGCAGGTTTTTCTTCCTACTAGCATCCCTCTGCTCTCTCCAGGAACAGCTAGCCAGACTGGGTCTTAGTATCACCAGCTCTGTGTTTGCTGATGAAAAAGCAACCCACCTATAAAAGCAATGTGAGTAAAGATGTAACTCCATGTAGTGAAGTCTGTTGAGATGTCCATTCAGCAGTAAGCAATGTCCAAGGGAATGTTTAAGAGCTTATAACTGAAAAACTAATCAGAATTTTGTTTAGTGAATGCACCTCTGGCCTGCAATGCCATAAAATCTATTTCTGCAGCAGAAAGATAATGGCATCATCACCTGGAAAGAGTGGAAATTATAAAAAAATATGAGAAGTGTGATTAACCACTGGTAATTGCTTGCCCGTCAGGTCCATTTCTACAACTTTGCCCTCAAAAGCAAGACATCTGTCTTCCAATTACTCTTGCCCTTTCAAATAAATGCACAGCGACTAAGAAACAATTTTGCAGTTTTGATGAAGGGATTTCCATACATACCCTTCTCCCCAACAAACGGCAAGGACCAGGTAAACACATCCATGAAGTTTGGAAGCCAGTACGGATGAGGGGAGCAGTTGAACTGCCTGATATTCATAACGTTGTTCTCATATTTCAATACTGCAGCTAGAAGGGAGAAAGAAAAGAAATAAAAGAGACATCAGCCATATGTGTGACTGGCTACTAGACCAGGAATACTAGAGCTGCTCACCAGCTTCCACCCACTTGATCCAGTGGTACCACCTGAATGCACAAAGCCTCACTGAAGTGGAAATCCATTTTCCCTCTGAAAGCAGTGTCAACAGCTTTCCCTGCCAATAAGATGGCTAACAAGTGAATTAATGTCTCTGGGTATGGGTGAGCTCTGGGATCCACCACCAGTGAGGAATGGAGCAGAGTACTCTGATTTCACACAGTTATCTGAGCTCCTCACAGCCATGCTTTAGAGATAAAAGAAAAATGCATTTATGACTAAGAGTCTGAATGCTGCTCTTCTGATGGACATTTTCAACGTATTTCATTCACAGTATTGTACAAGAGATGACACTTGCTCCTCACATTATGCAAACTCTAGGCATTCCCTATAATATAAATCAATACTAACACAATTTGTCTTGCACCATTTCACATTCTCATCATTCTTATCAACAGACAGACTACATCTGTTCATAGCCAGAAATACAGGTTTTTATGCCACACCCACTTTTTAAAGCACTGCACCAAGTTCAGTGTTAATTTTTGTTATTGGACTTCAGGCTCATATCTGAAATGGTAATCCGAAAAAGTAATTTTGAGATTACCAAAGTGACTTAAAGACATGAAATTCTTCAAACAATGCAGTTACAGGAGACTGCATGCAGGATATTTAGTCAACACAAGCAACAAAAACAGTCAACAGAAGAAGAAGGTATACCATGCTATGCTTTCCCCTTTCCTCCAGCATTCACAATTCTGGCTCCCCAGGGAGGAATATAGTTTCAGGGACTGGTTATCACTTAATAGCCAGCAATAAAGTTGCACAACTGCAACGTGAGACAGCACTGTAGGAAATGTAGTGTTGGCTGAAGAGGCTGAACAATTTCTTCTGAATATTTCTCTCTTTTCACTGTGTTTCAATCAAAGAAGAAACCTTTTTTTATGCACTAGGCTGTTGCTTCACAGATATTTAATAGGATGTTAAATGTCTTCCATTTTGTGGTCAATTACAGAGTCCAGAGTGACCTGGGAGTTTCTGAAACATACTCACTGACAGACACAGAAAACAGCTTGCTAGCAATAATGAACTTTTGCCAAGCAGACACCCTCCATTTAAATAAACCACATTTGACTCTTGCCCGTCCCTGTCTGACAACTGGCAGGCATTCTGCTGCTCAGTAGAAGAAAAAAATGGCTTAATACTGCTGTTAACAAAAATGAGAAAACTAGCGTCAATGCTGTGAATATTTCCAACAGTTTTTGGCTGAAATCACATGCAGCAGATCAAAATTCATTCTTCTTCTATTACAGTGACACAATTGCATAATAAAAATAAATAGTTTGTGGCTTTACAGAAAAAATTAGTCAAAACCACACAAAAAGGACCACTTAATGGTTGTAAAGATTCATTTAGGAGGACTAAAACTTCAAATTTATCATCTTAGTGAGCTGAGGTAGTACCCCTTCCCGTTACTTCTTCAATCTATCTATTTATCTACTAAGTCTAATTCTAAATTCTGTAAAATCTGAATAAAAAAAACATTCTAACAGGGAACTTTTAAAACTGGCCTCTGAAAAAGCCTGAACCCTATGCAGAACAGTTGAACATAAAATTAAATAAAAAACAGCTGCAGTTGGGTTGTTTTCTTTGAAAGGAAGATAATTTAAGATTACTATAATAAAAATATCCTCACACCACCTTATTTATTTACCTGAATACCTTACAAAAGAAAGTTCTGATAATAGTACTTATAAAAATTCTCCCCTGTAAATGACCTGTACATCTCCTCAACCAATTACTTCAAAATAACTTTACACAATAAAGCAGGGTAATAACAGAGAAGCCTTCTAAAGTAACTCTCTTAATAAAATAAAGTAGGGTAGTTACCAGTATTACAAATACTTTCTGGCATTTTAAATTAAAAATCTGTAATTTGCAAGCACAATGCACACAAAATATTTTTATTAGGTAAGTAATGAAGATGATATTTAACATGAAGCTAATCAGCTCTTGTTATGATTGTACAGTTCTGATTATTACTTAGTAATCAGAAGAGGAAAACCTCCTCTGGATCAAGTAGAAAATGCTTCTCAGATAAGAGCAGGAGTTTCCCTGAGCTTATCTGCCCCATGCTTTCTTTTGGTCATAGCTTTATTTTTCCTCTCTGTTGGCTCAGAAAAGATCAGGGGTCTCACCTCTGCTTCATTCCTTAGTCCACGTTAGCTTGAGGCCTAACAATCTACAGGAGAACCAGCAGCCCGGAAAGAGCAGACAGCTTTTGAAGGCTCTAAGAATGGAGGTCATGCAGTTGCTGATGGCAGAGACAGAACTTGGACGGGTTTCTTTGGTTATGAAACCCATAAGAGAGGAAAACCTGACTCCCTCCAACATTTGCTTATTATTCCAGGCTGCAACCTCAATACTTTTCTTTCCAAACACATACTCAGACAGATGCTAGCAGACCAAGCCACCAGCCATTATCGTGTATAATCTCCAACCAGAGCAAGAATCTTCTTTTATTATTCTTAACAGACACACACATTTTAACCTAATTTTGATACTTGCTGTTGTAAATAAATTCTCAAAGCTTACGTTCTGTAAAGTAAAGATGTGCAGATAGCCCGAATGACATTACACTTCTTTCCAATGCTACTAAACTGAGATACTGGATGCTGAAATCACATCAGAGTGAAATGAAACACTAACGAAGCAGGCAAAGGGCATTTGTACTGTTTAGCTTGAAGCATTTAACATAGCTACCCCCTAGCTGGAAATATGGGTGTTGAAAACTATGCAGGTAAGAAACCTCCTTCCTTTGGCTAGAAATGGAGACAGCCCTTCTAATCATTCCACGGTTAGATACAGCAGCTAGTGCTGTACCTCCATGGGCTCCCTCAGTTAAAGATGACCTTGGAATAACTGTGTCACACCTGTCAGATCTGAGTGGATGTCTCAGACCTGCTGGCATCTCAAATGGCACTTTAAAAGATTATATATTTGGAGGTAGGTTAAGGCCTGAAGCAATGTGAACAACATTAAACTGTGTGACAGATATTTCAGAATTTCTCAAAGACATGACCTATGCTGCTTCATGATCCACCAAATCATTTTTCAGTGTAAACTGAACACTGAATAACATGTGTTAACATGCTGACATTTCCACCAGAAAAAAATAATCAGAGGAAAAAAATAATGAGCTTGGTAGAAATACTAGTCCAGAATATTTTTAGATTAACAACCTAAAAATATTTTTAGAAAACAATTTAACCAATTTTCTTGGAATTTTCTTTCAGAAAACTCGTCCTGCATTTTGAATTCCTGAATCAGTGAAAAATCTCTCAAATTCTTCAAACCTGAGAAAGAATTTCAATTTCTGATTTAATGCCAAATTAACTTCAGCATTAACTGTGCAACCCAGAACAGTGCCTTCTCAAGAAGAGTTGCTAAGTAACCACAGCATTTTCTGCCCAAGTCAGGTCAGGGATAAGGGCTGATAAAATGCTCAAGGAGTTTAAATATTATGAAAGGACAAAAAATATTTACTATACAAGGTAATCGTCTAAATAATCCAGTACAGAAGTGAAGAGAATTGTAGGTAACATCTAGGAAACATCTTTCCTTATAAAATGTTGAAGATTTTTATTTTACATGTGCAACTGCATCTTGCAAAGAAACAGCGGAGCAACATTCAAGATTTTATCAACAGACTGCAAAAATCACTTTTGGCAAACTTCTCTGCATCAGCAATGAGATGGCCTAGATACCCTGACAACTCTTCTTTGAAAGCTTTTGTTTCTGTGGCAAGAACTCCTTACAGCAGCAGAGATAAGGCATTAAAGAAAACTGATAGGGCAAAGAGGTTACATTTCTTCCCCTCAAAGTGGTATTTCTCACAGATCATCCTTGTCTTCCAGGTATACTATCTTTTTCCAGGTGAAAATGATTTTCCTGCTAGAGCTATCTAGATCAGGTACATTTCTTCATGTGTATTCATGGTATACTTCATGCTGATACTTTACACACACTTCACTGACATATTACTTATGATATATTAAGAGGCATACAGACTTACAGATGGTTTTCATTTTTCTATTATCCCAAACAGTACTGCATACTTTCTTTTCCTGCTTTTCCTTTCAGAAACAACACATGTATGTTGCAGTATGTTGGACAAAACTTCATGCTGGGGATTTTTTTGATGTTTGGATTCTCTGGTGGTCGTCTATCCACTACAAAACCTAGTCTTTTGAAAGTGTTCAAAAGAGAGTAGTCACAGTCTTTAAACAGCAAGTTAAAATTGCTCACTCAGCCAAAAAGCACACACTTACTGAAGCGACAGCCAGGCATGAAAATGCCAGTATTACCAGTGTTTTAGAAGTAACTTTTCTGCCTCTGTAGAACTTCTGTAGAATCTTTCACTTGATTTTTTTTTTTATTTTGGGGGAGTGGGGTGCGCCCATAAACAGCATTACAGCAAGTCCTAATTAAGGCATTAAGAAATACTGAATGCATGAATGGAAGTTTAGACACAATACAAGGCCAGATCATACCACAAGGTAACTTTTGACACCCTCTTATTCTGTTGCTATTGAGGATTTCTCCTAGTTATGGGCACCCTGGAATCCAGGGGTAATCTGTACTTACACAACTTACTCAGAGTTTCTTGATCAGCACAGATGATCTCTGAGGCCCCTGAAGTCACTGGTAACTACCAAAATTCAATTAACACCTACCTTCTTGCACAAGCTTTCTCTCCAGAAAAGGTAGTCTTAGAAGAATCATCAGTGCACTGGTATTTCTAGTATTAATAATAATCTTAAAGTCTCTTTGTCTTTATGCTTTTTAATAAAATAAATGAAAGCATAAATGTTTGAGAAAGCTACGAAGACACTGAACAGTAGCTCAGAAGTTGCCAAAAACCATATAAAAATTCCTTCCCTTTGCCAATGCTCTCCATTATAATGAATATGGAAGGAATTAATAACAATAATGGAGAAGGATAATAATGGAAAAAGGAGGACACAAGGCTCTGAATATCAAGACAGTTTCTGAGTCTCTGAATCACCCCCTGAAAGCCTCTCTGTCTCCATTAACTACAGAGGGAAGCCCTGACAGGAGCCTCCTAATTGAAAAACCTCACTTTGGCACCCGCAGTTCTGTGTGTGTGGCCTGGGGCTGACAGGACCCACAGCCACATGGTGCACGAGTAACACAGCCTGCACAAGGCAACAGCCAGGAACCAAAGGGATACAGAAAACTCCCTTTGGTGCCAGAATCCAGCGGCCCAAAGCCAGAAGAGGCTCCCATGGTGGCTCAGCACCGTGGGACAGCCCATGGAGAGGCTCCATGGCAGCATTATTAACAGCAGATATGCTGAACATGGGATTGTTTGGGTAGCTTATCTTCAGACACTCCTCTCAAGCCTTCTTTTGCACTGAGGTCATTGCCTCCTTACTGCTGTTTGATGACTTGTCTGATCCCAAAGCTGCTCTCCAGCAGGGACTGAAGGAGTCCCTGGATAAAGTTGGCAATCAGTTCTACTCCCAAAGTGCCCTGAAGAAGCTCAAGAAACTACATCTGCTTTAATGGGTGTGAAAACCATCAACCTGGGGTAGAAAATGAGCATTCTTAGCCTCTTGCAGCTTTAAAAAAAAATGTATACATCTTAAACAATATTGCACTTAAAAATGACCCATTTCATGTCAGTGGGAGCTGGAGCTTCTCAGGAATTTATTCAGGGTGACTGTTGGCTGACAACCAGAGGAACACTGAGAATGCATACTAGACAGGAAGGCGCTTACTAGTGGGAGAGTAACTCCTTTTCTAAGGACTGACAGTAAGCAAACCTCCAAATGACCTGTAAAAATCAATGAGGTTCTGCACCAGTGCACGATAAGCTTGCTATAGCAACTGCCCTGACAACACCTCTGGATGGAAATACCTTCCTTTTTCTCCTGAAATCAGCCAGAAACTGTGCCCTCAGTTAATTAATTTGCTGCAAACCAAGGAAGCCAACAAGTAGCCATGATTTGGACTCACTCTATATGATAGTTGGGTTTCTTCCTTGAAGAGGGAAGCAAGCACCCAGAGACTATCCAGATAAATATGTATGAGCAATGCAGCATGAAAAACTATGCATGATGTACTTTAAATGCCAAGAGCCCGTGCAATCAGTCACATGAAATAATGCATCAAAACTTCTAATGAGAGAAAAGGAGGCAGATGAACTCAATGGAGATCCATTACAAAGCTGCTAAAGGTCAGCCTCTGAATTTACAGCAAGTTATGTGTTAAGCAGTGGCACACAGGTGCTGATGTCATATCAGGGCTGATTTGCCTGAGCTCACTTTGAGCAGGTACTGCCAGCAGTGCACACCAACTCCAGCTGTGGCCACAGATAACCAGCACCTCTCAGCAAATGGTGTACAGCTTTCCATCAAAATAGGCTTTCCACCACGTACAAGACCTGCATGCCACAGTGGAACATCCTGGAACAAGGGAAATGACTCTCTTTGGAAATGGAGATAATAGAGAGGCACTTCTCTTTACCACTCAATCTCTGTGGTTTCAAATTCAAGGTTTTGAACAATGTAAATTATTGCTTTCCATTTAACATTTGCCTTCAAGACAAAGTTTCACATAATTCACCCAGTGCCTTCATTGCACAGAACTGCTTCCACACCTAAGAAGCAGAAAGTGAACACTTTCTACCACCTTCCTTGTACAGACTTGTGATCACTCAGCCTTCGACTCAAAGCAGCCACAGGAGAGTAAAGACACTTCTCCACCAATGGCAATGATCCTATCAAGAAAATGAACATATTCCTTACTTCATAGGTTGCCAGCAGAGCATTAACTTTTACAAAAGTAACTTTTACAAAAGTACAAGTTAACTTAACTTTTACTTTTAAAGTTAACATCATTAACTTTTACAAAAGTAACTACTGACAGTTTTGCTTGCATGGTTTTGCAGAATAACATATTAATTTTTTCACAACTTAACAGGTGTATTGAGAAATCTGAGGTGTACAAACCCCATTATCTACCAGTGAAGTGTTTCCTTCCTTTGCATACAATTCATGGCATAAAAGCTTTAGATTAGAAATTTTATAACACAAAATGATGCCTGAAGAAGCTCTCTTTTGCAAGTTTAAAAATAAGTATTTCTCGCTTCCTCTGCAAACAAGCATCCAGATTAAAAATATCTCTTTTCAAGAGAAACTGATCTCTTTGCAAGGGAGCAACTTTCAAGAATATAACTGAGAAAGAATTATTTTACTTTGTTCACAGAGGAACACAAATAATTTTATCACTACGGGGACTAGGAGAAGGTAAACAATACTGCTCATTTTGAGATATAGGAGGGCAGGTTTATTAGAAAACTTTATTTTCAGAAACATGATTCTTTTTTCCAGTTCATTAGAGATTCCCAGAAATGCAATAAAAGAATAAATTCAGAGAAGCTGCAAAGACTTGGATTCAGTGGAGCCTTTATACAGTGACCAGTGACTGTGACTTCTGTAGTAACCTTTTCTCTTTTTTTTGGCTATTTATATTTAATTTTCTACATTTCAGTGGTCAAGGATTAAAAAACCCAAAATATAAAGGAACTCAGACATCCATCCCATGCTTTATTTACTCATGATCTGTCAAAGTTTAACTGGCTAGACAGTTTGCACATACAAACTCCCACAATTTTATTGGAAAGAAGCAAGGAACAGCTAATTTAATTATAAGGGACACTGGGCTCTAAACATCTCACCCAGAGATTTCTTAATATCCTTCTCTTAGTTAATAGAGCTGTTTTAAGTTTTGCTTCTCGTGTAACACTTACTTAATAACTTGCAGTCAAAACACAGAAATATCCTAAGGCACATTAAAATACACAGTTATGTTCAAAGCATATATTTGCCTGTAATGAATTCAATTAGGTTTCTATTATATAATAAGTGGAATGGGCATGAACGGATGAATAAAGGAATGAAAAGACATCAACCTATTTGAGTAAACAGAAGTACAGTCTACTGTACATCACCAGGAATTGAATTCTTACCTTTGTTATTGTATACATCTAGATAGTTTGGTGCTGAAAAAATAGTGATTAGCGAAGGGAAGCCTGTTGTTTGGCTTTTCCTGTACATACGATACCTAAGAAGAAAGAGAAGATACTGATTACTACCATGTATATTTGTCACTGACCACATACAGTGCAGAAAACACCTAGTACATTAGTGCTCTGGCTGTTAACAAATGCCAAGACTGAGAAACACACACAGGATCTATTTAAAAGCCACAGGAAAGAAGTATTTCTTGCAGACTTCTCATTGTAAACATTTGACATGACCAGGGATCCATGCTTCAAAGTTGTGTCTCTCTCTGAAATTGTGAGCCAGAGGTGGGTTTTGTTATCAATTCTCTCAGTGCCCAGGTCATTCCCAGACTTTCCCTCTGTGGGACTGTGGGTGAAGCAGTCACCAGCAGGTGCCTTGGAAGGGGCCTGCCTTCAGCAGGGAAGTGCATCTCCCCCATGACCTCCCGCTGCCTGCCCTCTCCAGGCACGGAAGCAAGGGCAAGGCCAGGGGACATGGAAGGTGGGAGAAGGGAAGGGGAAACAAGGTATGTGATCCTTTCAGTGCTGTGTCTAATCTTATCTACTCTCTTAGCCAGTTTAATAATGTCTGCATGTTTACATGACCTAACCTTACTGCCTCATGAAAAGTAAAAGGCTTAGTGGACCAACAAACAACCAGTCAAGCATTAAACCTGCAAGTAATTGGAAAGAAAGCAACCAAACAGTACTTAGACACAAGCACACCAAACCCTGCTCTTTAGTCTCAGCTACAAGAAACCTAAGAATTTTGCCAACATCCACAGAAGTTGCACTGAAACTATTGTATAGTTTCAATGCAATCTCTTCAACAAAATTTTATTTTTCACCCTTCATCGGAAAGCAATACAAGAAAAATGAACTTTCATTACCCTTGTGTATTTCATGCTATGTATTTCTGGCATAGTAATAGCTTGCTTTTAATTGCTTTACCATTTTGAAGTCATGACAATTCAAACATTCAGAATAGCTTATTATATGCATAGTGAATATTGACCTTATTCTTACAATGCCACTAATTTATCTTTTATTGCTATTCAAGTTGGGTAAAGTTTCTACCTCCAAACAAACACAACAATAATAAATTATGCATGATATGCAAAGCTATTTATTCAGATTCCAATGCTTTATTAATATCTCACAAGCATGGTACATCTTAAATAAGAGGAATTTTTAATGTAATTTTTTAAAGCAGCACAAATAATTCTACCTTTATAATGACAATAGTTTCATGGGGAACCATCAACACCACCTGATGCTTGACCTGGACTGTTTTTGCATATACAATGGCTTAG
Source organism: Hylia prasina (assembly GCA_013397195.1). Lineage (NCBI taxonomy): Eukaryota > Metazoa > Chordata > Aves > Passeriformes > Sylviidae > Hylia > Hylia prasina. Next base: position 82,510 of record VYXD01011176.1, on the reverse strand, counting down.
ACTTCTTGAATTCATTAATGATACTCCTGCAGAAAAATTTATGTGCCTACTGAGTTCTACTTTTTTTTTTTTTTAAATTTTATTTTATTTTTTTTTAATGAAGTATAAAACCAATAGGCCCAAAAGTTTCAGGTAGCTGAGAAAGTCCTAAAAGATGGCAGTTCTGGCCTTTGTGAGCCAAATCACTTCACTGGCATCATGGCAATCAGTGTGTCAAAAGACTCACATTTTGCACATTTGCAAACCTTTTTTTGAAATGAATTTCGTTTTCTTTCCATGCCTGGCATCAAAAAAATTTTGGTCATTTTCTTTCACTTAAAATCTCTAAGGCTAAGTAAGTGGCATATATAAGGATTCATTAAACCTTGTAACTCACTAATAATCATGTAAAAGACATTGTAGTGCCAGTGTGTATTTTTGTAGCATCAGTAAAAAGTGAGAGCTGTTGCAACTTCTATTTTCCAGTTCATTCTCATTCATCTGCTCTTAAATTCTGTGCTCTGTTTGGGAATGGTAGGCCATTATACATAAGTATTATTATTGCCCCCTCTCCACACATACTTACCCAGCATCCTGGGCTTCATGAGCTCGGAGTATGGATAACAAGTTATTGTGCTGTAGGAATTCACATACAGCAGGGTAACTGTTAGGAAAAAAGTAATAGCACCAGTTATGGCATTATCAGAAGCAGCACACAGAGCTCTACCTGTCAAAAAAATGCATCATAAAACATGCATTGTTCATGAAATCAGTGCCTGCTCTGCAGGCAGATTTCAGTAGAGACATCATTGGCAGTGTCTTTTTTAATCCCATCCCATAACTGCTTGGAAAGGAATGCTAGAAACTTATTCATTACATAAAAACAATCAGCCTATGGTTTCTCAGAAAAAAGGTACTTTCTTTTATTACTCTAAGATTTAACGTATTCCAAAAAAGCAAAAGGGTAATACAACCATTGCTTGTAACAGAAAACTTCACTTCACTGTATGCAGTGGCTGCTTGTGGACACCAGAAAATAAGGTGGTTAAGTGGAAAGAGAGGGAAAGAGACAGAAAGAAGAACTTCAAACCGGGTATGTTTATCTTCCTGAACTTTACCTCCTTGATAAACAAATTATCTTTTCCCTTAGGAACTTAAAATCCTGTGACTTGTGAAACCCCAAAAATGTGCTCACTGAATACATCTATGCTAAACATACCGAGCAAGGTAAAATATAAAAAATCCCAACTGTATATTATACAAAGAAACTGCTGTCCCAGGCATGATTTCATGGACCACCTTAAGAGCCCATTTGCAATCAGTTAACAGCCCCATCACTTTCTAATTTCATATACGAAAAAGATGAAAACTTTCACACCCCCCTTACCCAGTGTAATGCATCATCTTCCTTTAGTCTATCCAAGAGAATTCATACTACTTGCTTCCAAACCTTCCTAGGTATTTTGAAGGTGAAATGTCATTTGCAGCTACAAACCCAGTGGAGTGCTATATTGCTGTTTCTGGACTTGAGCCACCAAGTACATATTCTCAGATGCAGGTCTGGTATTTGGAATTGTCTAAAAAGATTGCCATTATAAAACAATTTCAATTCCCAAATTACGTGAGGTATCGTTTTGGCAACTGCAGTGATCTCAAATGCAGATAGGCTGCCATTCAAACCACTGGCAAATGAGAAATCATTTGCATACATTTCTTTTCACAATTATTCGTGACTAAATGTAGACTTATGGTACATTTTGTTTAGAAATTTTTACATTAACTTCTGAAAACTGGGGTCTATCACAAAAATCTGACAGACAGTTGATTATGTTCCTTATTAGTGCAGCTGCTCAAAATGTCTAAGCTATTTCTTTTTCCTCCATAGTATTCTTTTCAGCCAGTGCTAAGTACTGTTTTTAAAGAAGATATAATGAAGCGGTAAAAAATGCTCCTAAACAGATATGATAGGTTCTTTCCATTTCAAGTACAAAAGTAGTGGGTTTCCTTATTGCTTAACCATCTTGTTCTTCATAAATCTTTGGAAAATAAGACTTCTGCCAGCAAAATTTGGTTGATTCTACAGGGCCCACACCTACAAAGGCAGAGATGTCACACAGTGCTCCATGCAAATTTACAAAAACAGAACCTGCCTGCCTTCTTTTCTTACAAGTGAACAGCATGGGACCTTCAATGTGCCAGCTGCCCGATTACCCAGACCACAACCCATGAGCAGTCTGTCTGCAGATTTTATTTTGAAAAAGGCAAAGCAACTTGCAGGCATTTTTCTTAAGCTTCTTTTTGAAGCAGCGGCTGGGGAGAAACACACTTTCCATCATTTGCAGCTATTACATATGCTATCCAGCATCTCCTTAGTATCTGTCTGCTTTAGATTAAATAATATTCCTTAACACAAAAATACGTGTTCTAAAAAGCAGGTAAAAAAAAAGTCGTACAAAGAGCCAGCAAAACAGACATTATGGCAAAAGTTATCAGAAACAAACTTTTACAGAAATGACTTCTGCTTGGAAATCTTTTTTCTAATCTTTTTTATTAAAATGACTGACTTGCAATCAAATTCCCTACTAGTTTTTCAGAGTGCTACCCTTCCAGAAACATTCTCCTCCTTACCCTGCTTTGCAGAGTCCAGACTGTAATTCAGATGAGCCAGAAAAAAAGCAGTTGGCCAAGGGGGAAAACAAACAAACAGAAATCCCCCACGCAACAGGCTTTTCCAGAGCGACCCAGCCTCCTGCCTTCATGTGTCATGCTGAATCATGGAGGAGCAGTGACTCACAGAGAAAACAAAACAGCCCTCTGCTAAGCTAGAGAGATGTTATTCCCCATGGAGTACTTGACTGTGATATTCCCTACTTGGGCATCTTCTTTCATTAACATGCCTCATGCAGAGTTTACTAGTTCTGAAGTCTCTTTTGCATGATCACCGATTACTTCTGGGCAGTTTTAAAAGAGAAGCAATACTTTGCTAACATGAACCAAAATGGTAAATGTTTTCGAACTGTTTTTCCACCAATAGCTGGAAAAAAATAGATGGAATAGAAGGGATTCAAAATAATTTTTTTCATATCCCTCATCATGCTATTGAAAGAGGCATAAGCATTTCTTTCAAAAGAGAACATTCAAATTTGGTCCAAAAGCTTCTGTAACAACACATGCACATAAAATAGGTTTCCTGCTAAATCCATTGGCCTCACACTTGAGTCTCCAAAGGCAAATGCTTTTGCTGCTGTACTCTCCTAAGCAACTCTCAGAACATCCCTTTCCACCAGCTTTTGCTTGCTCTTAGCTGTGCTGTCTGCAGAGCTGCACTGGGAAGTGGAACAGGGAACTGCATGGGATTAGAAGAAATAAACACATCTTTTTTTGCAGAGTCATTCTTTTAAAACTGGATGCTTTCCCAGGTCTGATGGAGCACACAAGCAATTCTACCAGTACATCTGGGCAGACCATGTGAGGGCAGCAAAAAGCTTCTGGCCTGGGAGAAAGAAGAGTAGAAAAGCGGGCAAAAGAATCTGTTTAAAATGCTATTACTAAAAAAAAAAAAAATAGAAAAAATCCTACAACTGTGCCTCCCATCCTGAGTTGAAACACACTTCAAAAGCTTTCAGCAGACATTTCTTTAATCTCTGCATATTGACAAACTTAACTTGCACGTCAAGTGCACCACTGAAATTATGTGCTTGTAGGGCCAAAATTATCACTCTACTCCAGGGAATCTATAAGGTTGAACCATTTCACTGCTATCCAAGACTGGCAAATGTTTCTTCAACACCACCAAGGAGAGTGACTCCACCACCTCTCTGGGCAGTCATTCCAATGCCTGACCATCCCTTCAGTGAAGAAGTTCTTCCTGGTGTCCCACCTGTTTCTTATAAAAATGCCTGAGAGTTACTGTATCACTAGATTATGAAAGAAGTGCAAAGGGTCATTGGCAAAATCAGTACCAATTGCTAAGTGCAAATAAATATTTGCTAGAAAAATTCAAGGCGAGAACTAAATAATCTGGTAAACAGGAAATCTTCTTTACTGGCTGTATCAGCTGAAAAACTGTGAGCCTGTGGGTCTAAAATCACTCTGGGACAAAATAATTTGCTCTTGTTTATAATATACTCTAAGCACAACATTATTTTGGGTATGGACGAAAGAAAAGCTTAACTCATAATAAAAGAACAATTTAAATGACCAGCACTTCATTAATTATTT
>VYXD01011176.1:0-77133 GCA_013397195.1 Hylia prasina | reverse complement strand
ATATATATAAAGATTTCACTTTGGCATTGTGCTATTTTGACAATCCACAGAACAAAATACTGCTAGATGCTAAAGGTGCGCATTAAGTGTTGACTCAGAGCACTTCTGAAAATCAGGCTGACGACTCTACATCTCTAAATGACAGGTAATGTCTATGGTTTCAATATCTGACATTTTACAACTAGCCACAGCAGTTTCAAGAACTCTTCCATAAGGATGTTTCTTAAAGAAATACTGGATCAATTTGAAATTCAATAGGCTGTATGAGAACGATCATGTAAGAAATGCAGTGAGAAGCTTGTAAGACCACTGTAAACTACAATCTTTATACTTTCTCACAGAAATGGCCCAATATTTCACAAAAGGCTTTTAGCTGAATGCAGAGGATTTCATGCACTTCTGAGATGGAAGGTCCAGTTAATATGGTGCAGGCACAGTTAGAAAATCACATTACTGTTATTTTCCTCACAGCATTTTTGTATTAGGAAATAACTTTAAGTCAGAGCAAAATAACTTGAATCTCGTCATTATAATGAACATCTCTGATAAATACAAGTTGTTACAGATATTTCCTGCAACTGATTAGGAGACTTTAATCATCTAGAAATCTTTTCATTGATCCACAGACAAGACTGAAATCTTCCTGACCTTCATTCAAAATCCTCATTGCTATCTTTTAACTTCCCTTTCCATAAATGACTGAAGGAACTTAAGAAATTTTATTCAGTGAAGAATAAACAGAGTCATTTTATTAACAGGCATTCCTGAAAGAGGACTGAGTAATTCAGTCCATACTTTACAAGCCGAGCTGCCTGTTTAGGGAAATTTGTTCCTTTACCCAGGAAGTAACTAGAAAAGGCAAGGAAAATTAGACATTCCACCCTGATGGATACCTTTTACAGCAGGTATTATCATTAGGCAAGCAATTAGTCATCTTCCAGGGCAACTAGGTACTTCTTTTAAAAGGAATGCTTGCCTTTATATAATCTCAGATAACGTGACGCCAAGCTAGCCTTCTGACTGAATCATTAAGCTGTTATATGTTCCTCACAACATGACCTGCTAATTAGCTGTCTTCTGAATATTTCCTCTTCTCCTGAAACATGCAGTTTTCTGAACATGCATCAGGACACAGACTAGGTCTGATACATTTTCTGGAGAAAACTGATATACATATTAAGGAAATTTTATGGCAACTGTATGGAGCAGACCTCTGAAAAAAAAACCAAACCCAACCTAAAATCTAGAAGCTTTTCCAGCATATAAGCAGCTCTGTATTTAAGGACCATGTGTGCCAGGCTGTTCATGAGGGGAAATCACTACTACTCCCCATGTATGCAGTGCCTAGGAGTCTCAGGCACACTCCAGCATTAGCTGCTGCTGAGAGGATGAGCAACGATTTCACCCATGAGCCCATTCCTGCACTCATCAATTGTTTGCAGCAGCTTCCCACCCCTTTCATGATGAGCCCAAACACATCTGTGGAGCACCTCCCAGACGTCGTGGACCGAGCGTGGCCGGACTTCCCCACGGGAGGTGGGTGCCAGCAGCCCAGGCTGCAGAGCAAACTGCTCTGTTCTTAGCTGGCCCCACAATGCAGCAACTATGGCTCCATAAAGGGAGCAGGAAATCTCATTTCTGAACACCAAACCATCTGCTACCTTCCTGATAATGCTACCAACGAGGAGGTTGAGTCCAGCGGCTCCGTCATCTGGTGGAAGTCATTGATTTACTTTTGATATGTTACTAAACAGCTGCAGTCAGTGTTCAAGGTGAGATTTTTCTAACACAAGTGAAAGAGCTGGATTCCCCTCTTCTGCTGAGTTTGTTGAGAAAACTTAGATTTGCATGTAACTAGCACGGGCTGAAGCAGAACTGCTTCACTTCAAAAAGTTCAACAACCTCTTAACATTTCAATAGCATCTTCACAGTCCTCCTGAACAAAAATGGATTTTTAAATTAATATTTCACTGAATACATTGCTCATTTTGCAATTTCACCTCCTCCCCTGCTAGTTTTGCTACTCTGGTCTCCTTGTACATTGGTCTTAAATATCATAATTTTTTTAAAAAACCCGAATTCCTTAAAATCCCCACACAGTCAGAGGAAGGCAGACATATGTTTCTGCAAGAATCACAGGCATTTGTCTGCATTTCAGATATTACTAAGTCCCATTTAACAAATGTTCTTCAAATACCGAATTTCTTCAGAATCATTCTCAAACAAAAAAAAAGTTTGATCAAACTCAGAGGGGAAAAAAAGTACCTCTTTGGGGGAAATCACAGTTTTTATTTACCCTGCGGAACAAGAGGTAATCAGTTTTCCAATGCTGGTATCTTCCATTGGAAATTAAGTTTTAATTTTCAAACTAGAAATCCAGTTAAGCCCCCCTTTGAAAGTGACACATTCATTCTCTAACTTACAAGAACAGAAAAAAGCAAAACACACAGGTTTTGGAGAATAACATTAAGTGATTTAGAGTTTTTCCAATATGGCATAACAGAAGAGATTCAAATAAAGCAAACATGAATTTTTCTGAAAACAAGGCTAGCCTGCAGAAAAAAGAGCCTAATTACCTAAGCAGTGACACAAACATTTATACTGCAAAACCAGAACCAGTTCACCAACAGAAACCTATTCAAAGTAGTAATAATCACCTGTAGAAGTACGAGCACCCCCTGACTGTATTGTGAGTGAAGTGTTCCTGAGTCTTCTCATTTCCAAAGTCCTCCAATGGGTCTGACCACAGGATGTCACACATAGGTCCATAAGCAGGTGGTTCCTTGAATCGATCTAACTAAGAAAAATAGGAGACAAAGAAATACTAACTTCTTTCAACTATGTATCACAGAAACATTGAAGCAAAATTACTGTTTTTCAATCCATGAGCAGGCAAGCAAGAGACCCACAGCAATCTGTTCTTCAGCTTTAAAGGAATGGAGTTTGAATAACAGCAAAACACTCCTTGCAAACATTGACAGGGGATAGAAGGAACAGATATAACTGAAAATTAAGAGATACAGTGGACTCCCATTCTACATGAATTTTTGTTTGCCTTTTTTTTTGCCCTTTCTACTTGTTTTTGCAAGCACTCCAGGGGACAAGGGACAATACAGCAGCTCTGTATTTCATGATTTTTCAAACCTTAAAGCATTCAATTTATGTAAGTGGGGCACCTCAGGAAAATACAGTAGTTATTTCAAAGCAAGTTCCCATTTAGATTTATGTACATTTTCACAAAAAATTGTATCTAAGTATCAAGACAATATCTCTGTGTTACAGCATCTTGGCCTGACATTCCTGTTGCTCCCGTAACCTCAACCCTAATTAAGAAGGTAAAAACTTGTTTCTGGTCTTACTATGGGTATTTAGAACTTCAAATGACATAGACTCATACTGCAAATAACATGAAGTATAGCAAAATAATAAAATAATGAAAATCAGTATTCTCCTGCAAGAACTCTTTAATATAAAAACACCATGTGTTATCTCAATAATCCTTTCATATAAGAACAGCCCTGTTAAGACGGTGTATGAATAAGGCTTGCAGTCTGAAATATTCTTCATTTTGACCAGAAAGATCAAGCAATGATTCAGTAGTAGCTAGTACCTTCTCCCCTCAAAAAAAAAAAATTTTCAAAGAGAACAAATTGGTTTTGTAAGTTTTCAACACTCAGTTTTAATAAGAGATCTCTACAATTTTACCTTTGCGTTCTCGACATATTCACAGCATATCTACACTTCTTATTTCAGCCCTCTCCAATTAATGCTTATGTAATTACAATTCATTAAAATTAAACAAAAATCATAAATATGCAAACCCAATTTCTGCTGATTGCCAAAGATTAATAAATCTGCTGGGTTGGGCAGGGGGCAAGGGAAGGTGTTAATGAACCTAATCTGGAGTCTGAGAGCTAAACAACTTTACCCTGCCATTATGCTGTTGTAGAGCCAGCTAATTTTTATGCAGAGTATTTTTGTTTACTGAGATAGTGAACCTTTGCCTCAGAAACAAAACTTTGCATTCAGTAATTTTTAAAAGTGCAGTTAATATCTTCAGCTAATTGCTTTTAAACCAAAACATGTAATTACTGGCTCAATTTGGGGTTTTTTTTAACCTATATTAATTTCTTAGTAGATTACAAATTAACCTCAGAATATAAATTACCTATAGCTAACTTGAAAGCTCAGAAATATATATCCACGTTTGCAAGTCTCAAACAGCAAACAAGAAACTTTTTTTTTCCTGGGAACACTAAGAATGAATGGATCTCAACAGAGATTTCTTCTACAAAACATGTGAATAAAAAATAAATCCTTGATAACACGCAATAACACCGGATTATGTGAAGAAGCTGTTTGACATTGTACTCTGAACTTCCATGAGATTTCTGAGAAACTTTTCAGAACATAGGAGTATGACAAGTATGAATTTATTAAGCCTCAATTAGACAATCTGCTGGGCACTCAAATGCAGAACTATTAAAAATATGGCAGGACCGATTGAGAATGAAGCTCTTGACTATTTAAAAAAAAAATACCAACTATATTCACTGCAATTATATGAGCCTTTTTCGTTACATCTTTGTATAGTGTGAGATTCTTCAAGAGCTCTTTTCTATCTTCTCCAAGAAAGCACAGAACACTTAACAAGGCACAAGGAGTTGTAAGATGGTGCTTACATTGTGCTAACAGGTAATATCTCAAAGACTTACTTTTCTGATGTCATCTAAGGTGTTGATCTCTGGAGACAAGCCACCATGTACACACAGGAATTGTTGGTTCATCAGAGCAGCCAAGGGAAGGCAGTCGAAGGCATCCATGCAGGCATCATATACACGTTCTGAATATTTTATTTTACCTTTTAAAAATGAAGATGGTAACAGAAAATGCCATCAATATTTAAGAGGAAAAAGGAATATGCTTAATACCTCAAACTTTTTCCTCTCACTATTCTATTGAGTATTGAGGACTGTACCCAAACTTTTGCTTCACACAAAAATATCTTCAGGAATCCACTGCTGGAAAAATTCTTCCTGTTCTGAGGTGAAGTTAATAAAATTTTGCCATATTTTTTCTAAAAAACTGTAAATAAACAATTGAATATACCACTACAGTCTACCATTTCTACTCAGTATGAAATCTGTAAAGCAAGCCTTAAAACATTTGCTAAATGGTTATCATCATTATCACTCAATATACTCTCTATGATATAGTCAGAACTTTAGCCCAGTTCCTTTAATTAATTACCTACAGAAATGCCATTATGAAATGAACGAGGTGGTACAATGAAGCTGAAATGTTAATTTACCAATATGCATATTAAACTCAGTAAACCATGAAGCCTTTGAGCCAATTAACATTTCCTTTATCCCCAGTGTAAAAAGGAAACACACACTTAGGGCAATAATTTCATCTTACAGTGTCACACTGAAAAAAAAGCTTCATTGTGCAGGTAAAGGTCCACATCTAATGAGCTTTTATGTGTCACTGTATCCTTTCTCGCAACAAAGAAAAGAATTCATATAAAAAGAGCATATTGAAAAGTTTAAGCCTACACACAGGATAAATATGATGATGCTATACCTAAAAGAAAAAGAAAAACCAAAATAAAAATTCCCTGTATTTTCTCCTGCCCCATGAGATGAGGCCCTCCTTCATTAGCAGGCAGGAATCTGTCACAGGTGCCAGGGCTGGTGTGCCAGCAGGTTCTGCCTGCCAGGCTGCTGTGTGGAGCAGCAAACCCTCAGCTGCTGCAAAAAGCATCAGCAGCAGTACACATTTACCAAGAGCATCCAGGCCCAGATGGATGCACAGCAGCCCCAGGACGCTCCCACACCAGGCTGGCAAGCTGAAATGTGGAGGGGTCTAAGCCCTTCCATTCCATACCACTGAGAGGTGACCACCCTCTCAGGGAACAGGGACTACAATTTAAAATTAATTGCAGTTAACATGAAAAGTAGATGAAAATTTACCAATAGTGAACCAGTATCAAATACTTGCAAAACAACAAACTAAGTTGCTGAAAATAGAGCTAGGAGGAGAAAGTTAAGATAAACTTACATTCTTGCTTAAATGTGAAATACTCTGTTAAATGTCTACATTCATGGTTCCCACGAAGTAAAAACAGTGTTTTGGGGTAAAGGATTTTCAAGGCCCACAAGTACAGCACACACTGCAAATCAGAACAAGAAAGAAAAATAGAATTCATAATTAATGACAGAACAATTTACATTCCCCTCCATCACAAAAAAAAAAATAGCAGAAAAAGTAATCTGCGCAAAGCATTTATTTTCCACTGATTAACTTCATTCTTCATATACCACATTCAAACACTTCTCTGCGCTTCAGCCTGGACTGGCTGAAGCTCGTCCTGATATATGATATATTGTGATAGAGTTCTACACTTTTTGCTGAGTGGCACCTCCCTGATCAGCCGTGCACTGTCTTCAGCAGCCCCAGCTCCCACACAGCCATTGCTGTGCATGTCCAGAATGAAGTGAACACTCTCCACCTGGAAGGTTAGGCAGAAACCTTCTGTGGAAACAATTTCACCGGAAGAACTGCATTTCCTGGCTTAAGGAAAATTTACCTCAGAACAATTTAACTCACACTTCAGGAAATACCTCAGCTTTCAGAATTACACAGTTGTTACATGAACGTTTGTTCATTTTTCACTTAATGTTGTTCCCTACATACAACTGGGGTAAAAAGATCCACAAAGCGCTCACATTAAATGAAGTTATTACAAAGTTTTTATAATGCCTTTTCTCTTTCCTAAAGATTTCTATTTGAGATAACATCTCTTCTAGACATGTTTTTAAAGATAAAAGACGTGGAGAGGCTAAGCTCTGCTCAGACCTCTGTAAACCACCCCATTAAAAATATTTGTTTTGAAAACGAACTCACAGCTCCAAGAAGGCTGACGGAAATAAGACCCACTCATCCCATGAGATGAGCCCACTTGCCTGCAAGGACACTGTACAGACCACAATGTCCTCTCAAAAACTAGAAAGCTAGAAAAACTGTCTGAATGGGTTTTACTCCAACCTTTCCTTGCTTAGATAACCATGAACTGCAGAAATGTTGCACAAGAAACAAAAGGTGTCAAAAACCCCAACTTTCATTTACAACTACTTCCTAACGCTCCCCTTTGTATCATTGGAAAAAAAATAATAATTCCATTTAACTTAATAATCAATAGATTGGAAATTCAGAATGTACTCTATGGTTTCAGATTAGAACAACATCAGCATTGCTGTCAACATAATGCTTCTACATTATAGTATGAATCCCCTTCTACAATTCAGAGTGTCTTGAAAAACAGCTGAATAACAACTTTAATCTCAATATGTAGATTTCAGCTCCCTTGTTTGCTACACAGTAAATTTATAAGAAAAGAAAGGAAAATAAGAAGGGATTCGATATTTTAATGTTTGAGTTCACATTACCCATAGATAATCACACAGCAGCAGCAGTTTTATACTACTACTTGTTGCCTTGAATTTATTACATGCAAACATCTGTTCTTTATCTGTAATTTCTGTTCCATTGCTCAGAGGGTCTACAGACAGAGGAAAACAGCAAAAATACAGGCAATATACTTGAGGAATTGTAAAACCAATTCTCCCCCTTGGAAACACATGGAAGGCCTTCCAGCTCATGCCAGTTCTTGACTCCCTGGTGCTACTGCCACTGCAGGAAGCGAGAAGAGATGTCAGAATGCCAGGGAAATCATGCTAATGTAACCCAGCATGGAATTATGGTGTTAGGTGCCAGGAATCATCTGTTGTGGCCCAAAACAACCACAAAGGGTGTGCCTGGAGAAAGTCTTCTGTCTCTGTGTAAACTCCAGCAGACTTGGGTTTGAGGATTTCACTCCAATGGGGCAAGAAATTTGAACTTGTCCACACCACCAGAGCAATTCTCTCTCTTTGATGATGACTCCTTCATTCCTACAACAATTTCCGGAACCTTCTACTTTAAACTTACTGACTCATGCAAAAATTTGATGCAAATGTTATGAGACTAGAAGTTTAAAATAACACCCCCATCCATGCAAGGAAAGCTCCAGCTTTTCAAGTCCTATCCAAGTTACCTTAGAGCTTCTAATCCTGCCAAAACACTTTTTAGAAAAGCACAATTAGTGATTAGATGAAATGGCATATTAAAAAAAAGTGGTTTACACTGCCCTGCTAACTAAGTTTTTCACTCTCCTAAAGCTCTGGCAACATTGTTTAGATGATTCCTTTAAGTTTCTCCCTTTTCAGTAGTTCAGTGAAGTGATGCTGTAATAGTAAATAAGAACTAATTAGATGGCTTTTTTCTATGCAAACTAAAGAACAAATAGGAGGGCAATGATTTCCATGGCTTTTCAACCTACAGTCATTTACATACAAAAAACCTTAGGTCCAAACAACAAATCATGAGCAAACATTCTGGTTTTAATTTTTTCCTACCAGGGCTTCACATACCATAATTCTTACTGAAGTCAACAGATTTATGCTAAATTGCCCTTGTTGAAAATCTGAGTCTAAAATCTTCAAGTATTTCATAACACTGCTTCTGTGTCATAAAATTTTAAAATACCTTTCTTCCTTCAACTTTTTCAGTAAGAAAAACCTAAACATCAGCTCTGCTTTAACTCTATGCAAAACGTACAGTGGGGACCTTGTGATCTACACCAATGTAAGGTATTTTTTCCCTGTTTCACTTCAACCTATCAAAAAACCTCTATCTATCCATAGATACATGTCAATATATCTATATAAAAGAAGTTATATTCCTTAACTGAGGACCCTCAAAGCCCTCTCACTTGTTTAGTGTCTTTCAGCTGGTGAAATAACAGATATGCTGAGTTTGTAACAGAGGTAATCTGTCCACCTCGCAGCTCCCATAGTCAAGCTGTTTTCCTGCTGAGGTTCTGGCAGCCTCAGCTTCAGGAAAGAAAAGGTCTGTGCAATTAAACACTGTGTAAGCCAAAGGCCCACATTTTCAAAACAGGCTTGGGATTTAACTCCACTGTTGCATGCTGAATTTGAGCATTTGCACAATTCCACATCTGAGCCCATGCTGGAAAGGAAAACCAAACACCCTACAGCTCTTCTATGCATCTCAAGTTATTGATTAAAACAAGGAGCCTTGAAAAATCATCACCATGACCACTTGAGTACAGCCACAGCATCACAGTGCTCATTTCTGGGTGCTCCAGCAGTGGCAGTGCCAGGAAGAGACAGATGTAGCTCACTGCCAGTTGTGTGGCTTTGCATGAACTCCCCCTCCAAATGACTGACAGCACTGGGCACTCCTCCAGCAGATGAAATAAAGTGTGAATAAGTGTGAGGTAATTCATACTTGAAAGGATAATTTGAGCCACACATTGCTAAGGTTTCTACTGATGCTCTGTGACCTGTGGAACGGGCAATAGCTCCAGCACTCTCTTAACACACACCTCATCTAAATACAAAAATTGCATTACTTAAGGTGCACTGAAATAATACCATTACAATATCTAGTACAAACACATCTTCCTAAAATGGAGTAATTATCCCAGTGGAAACCATGTACCTTTTTAGACACATAGCTGCCTTCACGCTACTGGGATGACTATTTATTACAGCATGATTTCAGAGACACGTAAAGATACATTGCAGCTGTAACTAGAATACTCACATGAGATGCAACTCAATGCCATTTCTGAACTACTATCCCTCGAGCACAAAGAAAATTCTGAACACTGCAAATAAAGGAAAAGTCATATTGTCTTCACTCTAAGTAGGATTTCAGCAAAATCGCAATATATTGTTTGCTAATGTTTAGACCACATAACTCCTATTTCATTTATTCTCTTTAAAAAGAGTATCTGAATATGTAAAAAATATCCAAAACGAAGTACCTCGTTTTCAACCAAGAAGTGACTAGGAAATTCTTTTTTGTTAACGTTCCTCTAATTCTTATAGCTAGTACTTTCTAAACAGGTATTCAAGTGATGGCTCCTAACTCTCCTTTTTTGGGACGTTGTGTCAAGGCCACAGCTGTTCTCTGAGAAGATGAGTCCCACAGAGAGATGGCATGAGTGCAGGGGAAATGGTGCCATCACATGATCTTCCCCTGAGCCAGAAGGGGTTCTTGGCATGCTGGAGACTCACACTGGGAACAGCTGGCACAGGACCAGTCAAGCTGCAAGGACAGCCCTGACACAAACAGATGTTCCAGTCTGGGAATCTAATATATATAAAAATAATCTGAACTTGCTGAGTTACTGAATATTCACAGCTCTGAGGAGCACTGCCATACCAAAATGAGATCTCACAAGATGCAAATTAGTTGCTATGAAGAAAGATTATTTGCCACCAGTCTACAGAAGAAAAGGGTAAGGAAATTCAGGACAATTAATGTCCCAGGATTTTCTTTGCTCTAGGAGAACTGAAAAAATATTGACTTCACTGGTGAAATATTCCTGACCAGCCCAAATTATTTTACATCAAACTGTTTACTGGAAAACATTAACACACTATAGTAATAGAGGATGCTGAAAAGTGTTTATTCTTCCAATGATGTTCTCAAAAGTTCACAGAGACTTGAGAGATAAACACACAACTTCATCAGCATTAACTTCACCCACCATTTGCTAACAAATTTATTTATGTGTAATTCTTTTCTTGGGAGAGACCATTTAATTTCCTACAGTTCACTGAGTTCAGAAGCATCTCAAGCGCCAGATGCATTTTTTAATTGGTGCAAGGTCCAGTGGTCAAATTCCAGACTGACTCCAAACACCTCACTTTGTTCTTGCTGGAAATAAAACAAAACCAGTTTCACTTCCTGAAATTTCAGTCTGTTCATTCAGGAGGGAAAATGTATGCATGTTCTGAACCTTAAAACATAACTCCAGTTTTGTTAGTTTTGAACATTGGTTCAATTCTCCATTCTTTAACTCTCTCCTCTGCCAAAAGTGATCACTATGCACCTTATGATGGTCAAGTGACATATAAGACAGTATGCTGTTATATGGAATTGAGCAAGAAAATAATTCCAACAGTTGGTTTACATATCATTATTATTAATGCATTATAGTCAGTTTTTACTCTGTAATTTTCCTAAGACTGTGATGAAAAACAGTCTGTAAGTACACTCCTCCCTACACTGCACAGCATTTGTCTGCTTTTGAAAAGAGTTTTCAGACTCAGGTAGAGAGATTAGTCATTCTCCCTTACAACCTATTCCTGCAGAACCACTTAGGCTCTAACTATTCTTTAGATTTAAAAATAGCCCTCTGTTTTGATCATTTGGATTTCTACTCTCCATGACCATAAAACTTAGCTGAAAGTGAAAACCAAGGGGTTTCTTCTACTCTGGAGTCAAACCCCTGGAACAGTGCACAAGAAGCACAAGAGGGAAATGTTATCAGTTATATAGCCAAGGAAATAAATGCATTGTATTAAATTGCAGAAATTTGCTATTTTAAGTGAAGAAATGCCCAGCCTCTGCCAAAAGGTCAAGTGGAAAAGAGAATGTAGATATGAAATAAAGATTCTGCCTGTGCCAAGAAACCTGGTCTCATTCTATCTACAATTCGACATTTTGTAATTTCACCTGTCGTAACATCTCCACCAGTCTCTCATCCTTTGACTTGTTGCTTAGAACTAATATAAAAGACACAAAACATTCACCCCCCACTTCAAGCAGTGAAGCTAACTCCAGTAAAAATGGAGCATGCACATGAAGAATTGAGCCCTTGGATCAAAAGCTCCATAGGGCAAGGACTGACATTTCTGCTGAGTGCCTTATACAAATACTTTTCTCTTTTTCCCTCTGAATTACCAAATGCCTTCCACCTACCTTATGCAATTTCTTTCTCTGTTCTTAATGATAATAGCTTGCATTATGTAGTACCTTTCATCCAGAAGAATCCCAAATGCTTTGCAGCCCACAGAGAAGGATTATCTCGCCCACTATCAGAACTCAGCTCGGTCTAAGCTCAATGGTGTCACTTTTACACTAGAGATCACACGGCAATCAAGGGGAAGTTTTTTTTCAAGCCTGTATTACTCATGATTAGTACCTTGGACCAGCTACTTAATTCTTCTGGAAAGACCCCAGAACCGCAATAGTCTCTTGTCTCCTTAGCAGAAAGAGGGGTCAGCAGATGGATGGAAGAAAAGATCAGGGTGTGATTGGTGTGGTAGAAATACGAACTGAGGCTAGCGCTGTTTACCAGCATGACTTCCTCAGCACAAAGTACTGACAAGAGCTGGTGCCTGATCTGTGTACTTATGTCCCCTTCTCCACCAAAAAAATCCTCCCCCTCTAAACGCCAAGTTGCATTCTTCACGATTTTCCTTTCCTTGTCACTACTTATTGTGCTGAGTTCGTGCCTGAATGCACAGCTCTACATCCAAATACAGTTACGAAACTGAAACTTGCCTTTCCTTTCAAAGACATTCTTTAATCAAGGTGACAGGTGGGGAAAATCAGTTATGTGACAAAAAAAAAAGTAGTGATTTGAGAACCCAACATACAAAAGAAATAATGTAAGTGACAGCTGAGATATTTCCTTGGCACTGGAGGAAGCCAATACTGCTTCCAGTGAAAAAGCAATGTTCCTGAATGGAAAAACAGAATTTAGAATACAATTTGCTAAGTATGTATGCACAGGTTGGTAAATGAGAGATTTTAAGGGGATTATTGCCTATACATAGGCTTTTTTCTTTGTTTTATATGGCTTGCTAGTTCTTTAATTGGTAATAGCCTGGAACAGATTTTGGTAAACTGACATATAAGCACTTGAAAGCTGTAGCAAATCCACTTGTTCTATTTCTTTTATTAAAAGCCTATGTATATAGAAGTGAAGACAAAACTTTACTCTTCCAGACACATCTTGTTTCAATCATTAGACTACAGGAGATATGAACAGGGTTATCACAACTCAAAAATTGTAGTTCAAAACAGAGCTGCACAATGGTTTAAGTCTGTGAAGCTCTTCCTGCTCCTCCTTCCCAATCTTCCCCAAGCAATCCAACATGGTAATCCACAGCAGTGATTTAGCTCACAGCTCACTGTGGATCAGTTCGAGACAATCATGAACTCAAGCTCAAAAAAAATCATGATCAAAGTGCTGACTTCAGTATGAGACTAAATCCTGACTATATTGATTTTTAGCATGTGGGTGAAAGAACCTTGCAATTTTTCAGTTTTTAGAGCACCTGTTCTTGGAATAGCATATTTCTATTTGTAAAATGTGCCAAAAGATTCTGTTAACACTTGAAAAGAAGTTTTAAAATAAACTAATAAAGCAAAAGCAGTTTTATTGAATCTATTTTTTCAGAAACTTCTTACTTTAAACATAACACTGGCAAGATAATATATTGATCTGTTTTCCAAACTCAGCTGCTTGGCCTTACATATCTGTGTACCAATATGGCAACGGTGTATTTGTGGGATGTAGAATGAAACAACAGTGGATGTGTTCTCACATGATGCCATCTAATCCAGTCACAGATACACTGACGTGTGTATCATAGGATCTACATTGCTTCCAACAGGTAATGGGCATTCTGCCCTGACAGAGGGGTACAAATCTGAACTTTTCATAGAAACAGTCAAGCTGTAGATCAAGAGTTCAGCAAGGGTTCCTGATTGACTGTTCAATCACTACATCAGCTATAATAAACAAATCTACATCAGGTTTTAGTCAATAGTTGTGCACTTCATCTTGTCCGTTTGTAAAATCAAGCAATAACACAGGACAGAAGAAAACATCTAGTTTGTTTTGCAGGCACTGGAAAAGAGGATCTGGGTTTGGTATTTGACTCACTTCTAGTCAAAGCTGGCAGGTTGGACAGGACGATTTTTCTTTCACAAGCCAGCTAAAGATGCCATTTGACCTCCACATTCTATGGGCTGACCTGGAGACTACACCAGGTCTCAGCACCACCAACAGGGCACTCATGCACCACTTCTCTGAGGATTCAGTGCTGCCTCAAAAGCCAGACATCATGCACGCCTGCATGCCATATCTAAACAGAACTTACTCATTCTCTCCAGCACAGCATGATATGTGCTGGCTTTTTGTCCCATTTACCTCTCATCTAGCCCTTCCATTCTCCTAAAATTTCACATCCATGAAACTCAGATCAAATAAACCTAAAAGTTGAACTAAACCATGGGTCGCGGGTTAAGTTCTTCTGTTATCTCTTTTCTAATAGCTCACGTCTACTCAGGCTATTTATTTAGCTTTGGCAAGCTGCAGGGCAGGCTGCCTTCTGTGCAACATTTAGATGGCCACTAGCTGGCACCATTCTGTGTCAGCTTTCCAGCGCAGATATAGTGGCATTTGCCTGGATTTCAAGGAACCTTTGTAACAACACCACCACCAATATTAACATGGTATTTTGTGAAGAGCCTCAGTACTCCTGAACTAGTTTGAGATAAGATATGATGGTAAATATACATAATATGCTGCAAGTGGTTTTTGCACCCAAACCCAGAAATTAGAAACTTACTTCAATGCTGAAGTACCCTCTGTCCACGTAGTCCCCCAGGAAGAGGTACCGCGTGTTGGCAGGAGAACCTCCCACTTCAAACAGTTTCATCAAGTCAAAGAACTGACCATGGATGTCTCCACAAACTAGAACAGAAGAGGAGCAATATTTAGATTCACCACGCAAAATTCATCTTAGGTACGCACAGTTCAAAGTCACGGTTTTGTAAGATGTGTTATGACAATTTTGTGCATCATTCACTAGTTAAACAGCAGTTGAGCACTGGCAGGCACTCAGTAGAAGCTGTTTTCTATGATATACATCCATATATGTGTGTGCAAAAGGCTATCAAGTAACTAAAGGAGAGCCATCAGGTAAATCTGGTCCATAATTATTTTTGTAGATATCTGTCTATTCCTGGTACTGCCACCAGAGCACACAATACTGGCAACACCAATAAGACAAACCAAAGCTGCCCTAAAAAAAAAAAAGAATATGTTCAAAAAAGGTTACTCTTTCTTTTAAAATTACTCCTCTATTTTTCCCGGTCTTAAACCCAGAGGAACAGCAATAGGCTTTGCATAAAATGCAAAGCACACCTGTCCTGTGTATGCCTGCTTAAGCTGACAAGTTTCTGACTTCTGCTTTCTGAACAGAAAAACATCCTGCTTGCTTTCCCAAACCATGCCTTACACAAGAGGACACTGGTGTTTCACACTTTAACCTCTACCCCTTTATTTAATCCCCTATAATTATGATTTATTCACCTTCATTGCAATGAAGTAAATCTAAGAGGCTGTTTCTCTAGAGAGAGCTGCCCAAATAAACATGACAGACCAAGCACAAGTGACATGAAGCCTGGGCTAGGTTGGGATGCCTCTGTCTGTGCCTTGGGGGCGAGAGTTTGGCTCTGCTCTCTTGTGAAACTGCAAACTCCCTGGTGAGTGATTTCAAGCATCTGCAGGAAGGCAGGCAATGCTTTTGAAGAACCCCATGGATGCCTAAGAGCGCAGTGTCAAAACCTGCTTTGTCTCTTCTACTCAAAAGAGAACAATCCCAACACCATCCCATTTAGGGTCAAGCCTGGAGTTTTCATGGCAATGATCCTTAACCAAGGTGGTGTTAAAAGCCCTGATGGTTCTGAGGTCAGTTTAAACTGGCCCTTCAGTGACCCAAAAAACACACAAACAAATCTGGTTTTCACATTCTAAGGGTGATTTTGAAGTAACTGAATAAAATCAAGGGTCCAAGATAAGCCTTATCATGCAGCAGCAGCCCACCTTCAGTAAAATTCAGATGTTCTCTTTCAGGTAATGGCCTTGTCCCACTACAGACAAGCAACCCTCACATTTGTCAACATGCCATGGAGAAGCTGAAGTCAGAACTCCATATAGACATAAAAGGACTATATACACAACAGCTGCAATACCAATTCCAACAAACTCACAGTGCAAAGTTTTTATGTGCTATTGTCTTTCATCTCAGTCCAGTTCACATTATAGTTATATACTTCTATCACTTTTCCCTGCATGTATACACTAATAATAAGATCCATGTAGTTTGATCATTTCATCGAAAACCCTAAATACAAAAGCCAGAAAGAACCCCCATCCAAACCAACTACCAACCTTCTGGGCACAGAAAAAACCTACTGATACCTCAGTCACTGAATATTTATGTGAAATTGGTGACACAATTCATGATTCCTGGCTAGCTGACCATTCTTCTGTGATAGTAACATGATATTTACCCCATAAAATAGCATATTTTATCTTAGCACCATTATGATACACTGTGTAATCTTTTTACTACTTGATTCCCCACTGTGAGTTTTAGATGACAACTTTCATGCTAAAAGTCATCAACAGTTACAATTTCAATCTAAAGAATAATATCTGCCATTAATTATGCAAAAGAAATACTATTTAAATCCCCAAGTGGTATAACACCACCACTGTTTCTCTTAAAAAAAATATTTGTAGCCCGAAGGAAATTTTTTTGTAACATCTTTATTTGAACACATTAATCTACCAAACCAATAAACACTTCTTGACTGTACTCCTCTGCATGGACACTGTGGGAAGATTAAGAACACGCGTCACAATTTGATGGCCAGGCAATCTGCTCTCCTAACTTGCAGCAGAAAAGCTTTTAGTTACATAACTGTACAGCTCTACCAATTATCGCCCGCCCCCATTTGCTCCAACTGCAAAAACCAGAAGTTGAACAAGACTGGAAGATTTTAAAATGGATTTAACTTTTTTACTTAAAGCACAAAGAAACTAGACCTTCTGTTTTTTTGGTATGCAGATGTGTGAGCAGGTAAATACACTGGGCTAATTACAGAGAAACCAGAAAGGTTAGAAAGCTTTCTGCAAGGGGCTGCATGTCCCTGAATTTGTCACAAATCAGAAAAGCAGTGCGCAAATCAGTGAACAGGACAGAAATAAAAAGTGCAAAGCTCTGCAATCCCACAAGTTGCAGAAGTCTGAATTGGTCTCAAAAATGGGTACTTGATGGATATTCTAAGCACTTTGCACAGAGCAGCCTACTTCTTTTATACTTAGCAATAGATGCTGAAATGTATCCTGGAAAAACAAAACAAAATCCCCCCCCCCAATGACAGAAAGCCAAGACGACCAGCACTCAAAACTAACCTTCAATTCTAGTTCTAAAAGAGAAGCTCAAAATCAGCAGGTAAAAGCAGAGGGAGGAAGATGCTCAAAATAAAGAGTTAGCATTGATATTTAATTTATTATCATCAAATCTCAGAGTTTCTACTGGAAAACTACAATGTTACATACAGTTAATCCAAATAGTATTTTGCCTGGAATAGGATGGAATACCTTACAGACTTTACACTTTCCAGGTTTGCATGTATAGGCTTGAAATGTCCTTGCAATGTAAAATCCATATATTTGTATTCTGATGAATAGCCTGATTTAAAAATTTATTAAAGGGGCAATTTTTCATGTATACAGTACTATGCTCCATTTAGCATTTGAAAAGAGATGCAACTGCTTCTAAAGCTATAGTTCTGCCACCTTTCTTTTCTAACTCTAAATTCCTATGAATCTCAGATCTGGAAGATTTCCCAGGCAGCTGAATCAGTGCTTTATCTTTCATTAGGTGGGACAAAAGAGATCCAGCATTATATCTCCATTCATAAAGGCAGAAATATCCACCAGCCAATAACTCTGCCATAGTCTTCATGTCACGTTGCAGCTTCATATCACTAAGAAAGAACTTGCAGCACTGTCCCACCAAGAGCCCACAAGAGAAATTCCACATCCACTCCACACTGCTAAGTCCACTACCTTCATCCTTCTTGTTACAGGAAAAAGAATAATTAAAAGCACAGTAGTTACTACATATTCAGGTTTACTATCATACAAGCATTAGCACTGAATCTGTTGTTCCTCTTAATTTTGCCAGACACATCCTGTTTTGTTACACCTGTTCAGGCCCTCTTTTGGTACTGAAGCTCTTGCTCTTAAACAACACATGCAAAGAGGTATGAACATTTTTTTCATCAAATAATATCAAAAAATTTCCCCAGCACAGTAAAGCAGGAAATTCAATTTTTAAGGAAAATCTCCAGGATCAACATACTTATGGATTTAAATTATGAACACAGGGAACATAAAACATGGTTTCTATGTGTGCAGGATTAGTATTAAAAGCAGCTGTGTTCACAATAAAAAAATAAAAAATCCAGGAGGAATTCACATACTTTCCAATATCACTGATTTCCCTAAAGTGCCATCAAATCATGGCCTTTGTACACTCAATAATTTATAATAACAAAGTAATCTGACAGCAATTTTTTCTCCCCTAAGATGACACCACTGCTTAATTTACCCAGTTCTTTTCAACTTCCTTTGTATTCTAAAACTGCTAGCTGGACAGCAACAAGACTTTTTTCTACTCCCTTACTATTTTCAGGGATCAGTTCAGGCATCAAATTTGTAGCTTAAGAATTTGTCTAATCTGAGCCTGTTAACATCCTACCTAAACTCTCAGGGCAACAAGCTCCAGAACTGCATAACACACTAGAAAAGTTTCAAACAAAGAAATTTGTATGTTATTTGAAACTAATGTCCTGATCTCCAACAAATTAATTGTTGATACAATCAGAAAGTTTGAGAAACACTAGTTGTTTGCGGACTCCTTCTACTTGTTATGATGGGTACTTTGATCCACTACAAACCTTAACCTACAGCAGCAGATTTTTTCCAATTTAACTGTCTATAAAATACCATTTTATTATAAAAACAGAAATTGGACATGGTGAGACAGGAGAAGTGTTTTTGTCACCCTAATACAAATTAAATTAATTATGTTTCTGATGGTTTCACTGTGAGGAACAAGCAATACGGAAACAGGAACCACTAATTTCAAGTGGTACTAGCAGTGAAGGAAATTCAAAACTGAGCAGTGCGTTTGCCAGTTTATTTATAGATGACAAAGTGGTATTACAGTGATTTAGAGTGCAATGTCTACTGGCACAAATAAAATGCCTGTGAACGCTCTTCACATGCCTTCCTTCAGATAACTAAATGCTCTTCACGATGTACAAACTCAGTCCAAAGATTATTCTGTATGGTTTCCCACTCCAAATGAACATTAAAAACAAAATTTATGTTCACACAACATTAAATACTGTCAATTCAAAAGTTTTCTTTCTGCAACAGTTTGGATATGCTGCACTTACTTTCTCATTTATCAGCTACATACTTAGTTGGTGTAACATTACAGGCTGATAGTAAAGTACAATTACTTTTTCGAGTGAATTTTCATTCCATGTATGGCAAGATTATACTCCTGTCTTCAAATGCCATCAGGTATTAGTAGCAGATATGTAACACTATCACCAGCTCCAGCAGCAACATTTGCAAACTCATACATGTATGACAATTAACAACAATCAAGCAAAGACATCTTTTAAACCACTGTGTAGGGAATAGTATCCACCACTTGACAACTTGTTCTTTACATTCACTGAGCTAGGGATGTTTTTGGACTGAGTTCCAAGAGACTGTGTTTGAGCAAAGCAGCAAACAATACTAAAAAACCTAAGGGAGGAAAACACCCTATTGAGTTACACTGCAGAGTGCAGACTGCAAATCCCAGAGGAGGTTGCTTTGTACAATGTTTTGGAAGTGTTTAGCTGCTTACCATTCCATTAGTGAGCACATGCTTCCAAGAGCTTACTGCTTTTCAAAGACACCTGGTACTTACAAAGCCTTACTGACAAAGAAACTATTGCACCGTGTAAACCTGCACATGTCTGAGCTTACTTGTTGCTGGTCATTTGTACAGATCTACAAAATAACATGGTAAAGAAGCTGCATGTCCAATGAGAACTACGTCCTAAATGTTTCTCCGGGCAACTAGTTTGAAGGAATGCAAAGTTACGAAAGGCTGAAGAAGCCGAGTGGGAAGGAGTACTTACAGTGAACACACAAAGGCAAAGCAAAATCAACTAGACCAGCTTTTGTAGCTGAGTCATCAAAGACTGGGCTTCCTCAGAAAACTCATGAATATAAGGGAAAACAACTACAAGAGATATATGCATGAAATTCTCATGTGCTTCAAGAACAACTACTGCATTGTTTTTGCAGGGTTCAACTATTAACAAGAAGGCTCTGACTTTCCTCAAAATTTAATAACGAAGTCACATATAAGGGTCACATACCTTCAATTACACAATCTTACAGCTTGAATGAGGTTTGTGTGCAAGCCTGTATCTGAGGAACATTATATACCGACATATCAATATGAAATGTTCAGAATGCCATTTTGAATCACTAAATACCAGTTTTCTTCCTTATTTTCTGGAGAACAACAAGGAAGAAGTACTAAATAAAAGAAGAAACTCCAGATATTTTTATTTACCATCTGCTCACCAAAGGACAGCTCAAGGCACAAAGTTTGTGGTTAAGTTACACACATTGTTTCATTGCCATGCAGTTCTGTTCCTGTTAGAGAGATGTTTAAAGAACTCGCAGACTTCATTACTTACTGAAATTAAGATCAGAATCATGTAGACAGCTCACTAAGTAACTTTTCCCAAGAAAACAACTATGAGACTCAAATAATGGGCTTTAATGTAAATGTTTGTTATACTAAGTCTATTGAACAACACAGCTCTATTTCCAAAAGAAGCATGATCTCATTCATATTCATATCTGGTTATCTAACGTGATTGTAATAGGCTTTCATCTATCTTTTTCGTTCAATCACTGCATGCAAATTGATGAGTTTATACTACCAGAGTGAACTGGCATAAACAAAAATCTGCAATTATGTATTTTCATAAAGAAGCCTGGTTAACCAAATATAAATCCAGAAACCATTGACTATACAGGTACGGCAAAGGAAACCACAAATGAAGCATCAAGGCCACATTTGCAAATGTTATTTGACTGACAACTTTCCTTCCTTGCACAGAGGAAAAAAAAGGCAAAGGGCAACTTTGGAAAATCTGTTTTCTGTGCAACACATGAGGACACTATACTGTGTTCTGCTCTGCCAACACTTGGAATTCTAGTGTCTGTAAAGATCACCCACGCTCACTCCTTCTAATAGGAGTTAGTTTTCTCCCACCATTCCCTGAAGGCTAGAACAAATTAATGACACTTGATTTGAAGAGGCAGAGTAAAAAAGAGTAGAGAATGGAAAACACCACATCAGAAAAGACCTTCAGGACAACACTCATTAATATTCTCCAGTGAAGGAGGAAGTAAAAAAAAACCCAATCTCTAATCCATGCAGAAGGGCAGAAGCCCTTCAAAATGTTAAGCCTAGAGAAATACCTGCAGCACAAAGATTTTAAAAATAGCTCCACAATATTATTTTTGTGTCACAATATTATCTGCAGTGTCTCATAACAAAATAAAAACCAGGTACATAACCTGAGGCAGCAGAAGAGTGCCTTTGTATATACAGGAAATACCAGAAACAAGTCTCAGGAAACAGGCTCTGCCAAACACTGTAAAACCTACACTGGCAGAGAAAAATCCCTTCTCTCCATGCCCCTACCCCAGCTGAATTTTTCAGAAGAGTTAGTTGGTACCACAGCAGTGAGGTGCCAAATGACAATTTCCAATTCCAGATCAAAGCCACATAATGGAGTGGTAGTAAAAAGGGGATGGTGATCTAGTGAATATTTTAGAGATCTTTTTTTCCAAGATCAACAGAGGTAGGTGCTTTCATCACATATACCAGAAGGTGCTGAATTAGGTCACAGAGGGAGAAAAAATGTGAAAGGACTAAATCAGCATTCATTCCCATATCCATGACAGTAACAACCCAGCTCTTCCCCTGCCACCCTCCCAAGGTCAGCACTGCCCCTGAGCATCAAATGTAAAAGCAAGTATACTATCATTGTCTCCTGTTAATGCACCCTTAGGATCAGGGAGCAATTAATATTCCACAAATAACCCCATCAGAAGGATTACTTGTGAGGAAAGCGCTTCATTGGTCCTTGGGTCAGGATTTCCAGTGCACAT
Source organism: Hylia prasina (assembly GCA_013397195.1). Taxonomy (NCBI): domain Eukaryota; kingdom Metazoa; phylum Chordata; class Aves; order Passeriformes; family Sylviidae; genus Hylia; species Hylia prasina. The sequence goes on along the minus strand of VYXD01011176.1, from coordinate 55,136 downwards.
CCTGAGATCAAGGTTATTTATAGCAATGGGAAAATTCTCTTATCCTCAGTTTTACAGATGTGAAAAACCAAGGCCCAAGGAATTTTAACAGTTTATAAGGTCACAGTTTCAGTCAGCAGGAAGGCAGGGATAGCCTGAGAGGGAGCAAAGCATCCTTACATTGCTGCATCTGACTCAATACACCAGAAGCAGACAGCCCTTTCAAGGAGGAAGGAAGATCATGCAGAAGAAGCAGGCACAGCCTGGATTTAAACACAATGCTCCAAATGAATTTAGGGAAGATGAAACAGGGCAAAATGAGAAAAAGACTTTTGAAGAGGAGAAGCTCAAATAACAGGATAATTTTTTTGGTGATGATTTAATTCAACTCTTAGGAAGAGGTTTTTCTACAACCTGTATTTCTCTCAGCAGCACTAATCCCAACCCCAATAAAGTTAAAACACAGGCACCAGTATTACATGGATACAGTGATAGTTATATAAAGCCCAAAGAAAGCCTCAGTTATTTACAGGGACTTGATGGATAGTATCCTTGTTTGCTCTTCCTACTACAGAATTTTAGAGCAGTATTACCATCACAGACTGCAATCCAATCACCTTCCAAGCACTCAACAATGGACAAGATTTTACAGGTAGCAGTATTAGCATCTCAAAAAGAGCATCCTCCTTCCTTCAAGGCAATGATTTGTCGTATCAGTGGAAAACAAACTTTTGCTCACCACAAAAAAACTTGCATTTGTTTGTTACCTTTGTATCTGTAGCACTCTGTACTTCCCAGAAACAGAAGGGAAAATTAAAATAATATTTCTCAAATTCCTGTGCTCTTAATTAGCAACCATCAGTATCCACATGGATACTTGTACGCATCCTGGGTTGGAAGAGCCAGCACAATTATCTTAAAGAAATTCAGTGAAGTGCAGCATTTGGGCTACATTCAGAGCCATGAATGAAAAGAACCAGCAGCAAATATTTACTAAACTTTTAATCTCAGTTTTTGCACCCATTTTAGTGGGCTTGAGCCATTACTGTAATCCAGCCTTTCTGTACCATGGGTGTTCATGTGATAGTATATGGGTATAACATAAAGGAAAGCAAACAATGTGCAAGTTTCCCCAGTTCTGGTGTAAGACACAGAAAATGAATTTTTGGAATTATAAAATCTAAATTACATAACCAAAGTCTTATGCAAATCTAATTCCGGTGAAAAATGCTTAACTGCTGAGGAAAGTGCTTTCAAGAGAAAGCTCTCCAAAGTAATTTTTTGTCCTGCTAAAAGCTCGCAGCATAATTAGGTAGGAGAGCCAGTGCAAGGAGGAATTGACCACACCGATTTCCCCTTGATGAAAATATAACCCTAAGCATGCTCGAGTATATGGTTAGACCCATATGCTGATTCTAAATCAACATGAATCATAGAATGTTTGGGATTAAAAGGCACCTTTAAGAATACCTAGTTCCAGAAACAAACTGCTATCACTTAATGATGATTATTAAAATAAACACAAAGAAGTCATGTTGATGAACTGAATAGCCTTAATTATGTTTCTTTGTCTAACCTTGTTATTAGGCACATGATGAGTGCAAGCACGTTAGAAAGGACTCAGGGCAGCACTAGGGGTGGCAGCCAGGCAGATTTGGGCTAACTCTTGCTCTATGCTCTGCAAGCATGCTAACCAGGCCCTCATAGAGAGGCCCCATACTAACTATATTAAGAATTGTTTGCCTAATGTCTGGCTGAAGAGGGAAAAAACCAAAAAGTCAGAAGAGGGAAGTGACAGAAGTATTATTTTAGCAGACAGCCACCAACCCGTATCACATGCAGTAAATTATTCTGGGAGGTAAGAGAGTACTGCTATTCAGAAACAGAGGTAAGAAGAAAAGGCCACAAATTTGCAAAGAGATTATCAGGTGAAAAAAAAAAAAACTGAAGAAAAATTCTGTTACACTGAATTGGCATTTATGGCACTCTTCAGGTCTGTAGTCTACCAGTAATCTCAGATACAACATCCTTTCATGCTTCTAATAAAGAACTAGTAAATATATTTTTAATGATTACAGACCAGACATTCCAAGGGGAGATAACTAAGTGTTTAATATGTTGCCTATCAGTCAAACAAGATTTCATTGGTATTTGATAAGTGAATTAAGTGCATATGAATTCAGTATCTCCAGCCAAGGATCGCCACACCTTATACTTTGTATCTGCAGGATAAAGGACTCTGCTACTTGAATCAGCCCTAGTCAAACAGATAATACAAATTATATGTAACAAATGCATAATCCCATCAGAGCACACAGCAAAATAACGCTTGAATGGGGCAATAAGAGATGAGCATTTCTCTGTTCCTATTCCATGCAAGTTGGCAAATGGTGATTTATTTTTTTTTTTAACACAACACTACATTCATGCAGGGATTGAAGAAGTTAAGCCCTTATTTCAGATGAACTTTCCTCTTTAACTCTCTTGCTCTCTAGAATGACTCACTTTTCAGAAAGAACATTGTCTGCTTTTGGCTAAGATCAAATACATTATCAGTTTAAATCATTACAGAAAATGTTCTTTCCAACTCTAATAAACTACAATACTAATCCCCAAACCAGCCATAAATTAGTTTACTTTTCTCCTGAAAAAAGAAAAAATCCTTTACATGATATTTTAAAAATTGCATTTATTTTCCTCATCTCTCTTTAGCATGCAGTTCCTGTAGCTTTAAATTCAACTCACAAGCATAAGAAACAATGACCATGAAAACGTTCTTGTTGAAACATGATTTGACAAAAGCCATCAGTTGGAAATGCTCACAGTAAGAGTATCTTTTACTTGAAATTCTTCATCTAGTGCGTTATTAATCCATGTGGTGTTTGTGACTCCTCATAACCACTAAATTTCAGAGACAAGTGTCACTTTTCACCACCTCTTACAGGCTGTGAGGTTCCATCCCACGAGGGCTGATGACAAGCTGACCCCTGCAGTATGTGCTTCTGTTTAACAGAGTCAAACCCAAGGAAGTGCTCAAAACCACAGACCCTTATCAAGGCAGCTCCAGGAGGCTCTCTGACCAGAGTACTTCACTAGAACAATGAAATCATCAACCAAAATGGTGAAACATCATGGGCAAGAGGCTTTATTCCCAAGAACATGCTGCCTTGATTGAACGGAACCAGATCCTTTGCCCTCTTTATACATTCCTTTATGAAGCACAAATATCTGCTGCTGCTTCTCCCTTGTAATTGTTTGTACAACTCATCAGTCAAATTTGGCTCTCAACACTCCAGCAATTTTAGGGAAACAGTTCTTTTGTGGATTTGATACTGTCAAGTGAAGAATGTATACTAAGAAAAAAAATATGCTATTTGCACTTCATGGACTTTCCAGGCTGCTTGCTTCTCTTTTGGACTGCAATAACCTGGTTATTTGAAGAGACCTAAAGGCAGAAACCTCTCAGGCACATAAAAATAATAAAACTCTAATGTATTCATGTGTTTGTTAAAGCTTGCCTGTGCTTCACTGAAACTGAGACTGCTTGGCAGTCTCTTTTTTAGTATCTTGTATCTGGTTAAGTAATAAAAAAACCCAACCCTCTTGGATCATAAATGTGTATTTATTGCATCCAAAAGTTTTCATGTACTCCAGAAGTTTTATAACCCATATATACATTGAAAATTTCATATCATATTCTTGTATATCTATATTTCAAATCGAAATATTTACTACTGAACTTGGTAAAGAAATTTCAGTAAAGACCTTCAAAAGTCTGTCTACTATAAATAGACTGCTAGAAAACGGAAAAGCATGTAACCAAAAGGAAAACAAAGCAGCAAATCAACAGAAGCTTCTTATAAAAATTGAAGACATATCATTGTGACAAAAAAAAAAATCAGTCAGTGCAGACAGGACCTTATCTTTAGAATAAACACACAAGTAAGGCAATCAGGTTTTAGAAGATCATCACCCACAAATGAAGATAATTGTGTGTGTGTCTTTTTGGTGACCAAGCAAAGCAGGGATATCTATGCATCACAGGAAGTAGAGCTGATGAATGCACTATGAATAATGCATGCAGCAAAGAAGAGGCTTTCAACCCATTTTTCTTCCTTCTTCATGCTGTCTCAGGCAACTCTCAATTCTAAAATTAAAAAAAAAAAGTCTAAAAGACTATTTTAAGAATTAAATACATGAAAAAAGTAATCTTTGTTAATTCTGAATACTTGTTCAGCTTTGATTAAAGGCTCACTGAAACTAGACCACATAGAAAAGACCTAAAGCTCTGGAAATATTTTGACAATTTCTCTTAGAGGATCGAGGATTAGAAACTTGACACGTACAACATCACTTCCATCAACAGAAGACAACAATCACCTCTTCCATGGAGAACTGACCAAGTACACAGCTACAGGTGATCCAGAATCTGGGCATGGTCTAGAAGATCCTCCTCCAATTCTGGAACTATCTGAGCTGTCCCTTGCAAGCTGAGCAAGGAACGATTTCCAGTCCTAAGCTTCAGCAGGGAAGAACTCAGGACTTTCTTTAACCCCCTCTCACTGATCTACTCTTAGAAACAAACAGCAGCAATAAGGGAATTGAAAGAACAAAGCCACGTCAGACTTCTGCAGCCCAGCAAGGCTTCTGCACCAGGCACAAATCTTGCAGGTCCAGAAAGCAGTTTTCTCCCTTTTTTTCCTTTTAAAATTGTTACAATGAAGTTTACTACATATATTCATATCTCTGCTAAAAAATCCCAAACCAACAAAACAAACAAATAAACCCAACAACAAACACCACCACCACCACCAAAAAATCTATTTAATGGTATTTAAATTGCATGTTCTTAGCAAGCTATCAGTAGCAGCATGGATAACAATAAGGATCAGATGCAATTTGCATTGGAGCAATGATTCTTAATATTCTCTGTACTCCCTGTCACATAGATCTCACTTACAGACTAGTGTCTCAGAAAAAAACACCTCCAGAAATGCTTGCAAAAGAGAAAAAAAACCTAAATAAACATGTACTGCTTGTTTTCTTTGTGGGTTTGGTACTCAAAGTTAGTAGATATAACTGTCTTTCTTGCTTTGCTTTAACTATACTGTCCTTACGAGCACAGAAGACGATTGTGAAATACCAAGTCTCACACCCTTGGAAAGGCATTACAAGACAGCATCGTTGAGAACTGGATTAACCCTGTCAATCTTCTGTAGATCATTCATAACAATGATTTGTGGGATTATTTCATACCTGACTAGCCAAAATACTTTTCCATATTGAGGTTCTGTCTTTAAAAGAGTTTTTTATTTGCCACCTACAGTAACAGTATTCTGTGAAGTTCCTTTTTAAGTAAAAGGGTAAAGAACCATTATTTAAGATAATTTTTCAGTGGACTGCAGCACTGCTGTGATTTTTCAAGGCAGCCCTTGAACATAGATGCTCTAATTATCTAAGCTCATTAACTAGAAAGACATAAATCATCATTACAGCAGGAAACAGAGTGCAACATTTAAAACTCAATTAGCAACAATGCAAGTAAGTGGTAGGCTGTAAAATCTGTTTTTTCTGTCAAATCTAAAATTTAGTAGAAGCATCAGCAGCTGTCTCTTTGGCTACTTTGGCGCTGGGCAATCAGGAGATACTTCTCTGTTGTAAATGGCAACAGTAAAAGTTTATTTGATAACTTAAAAGGCCATTTCTATTCCTTGTACTTTCACTTTAGTTTTTACAATTTTTATATAGAATTCTAATTTATTTATCTACAGTACTCTAATACTCATTATTGGCTGATGCAGTTTTTGAGCTGCTAACCATCATGAACTCATTTTGTTAGCATTTGTAAAAACTATTTAATATTAAAAGTGTATGTTGGTTTTAAAATACATTGATTCAATAAACCTCTAGAAACCGAAAATCCACATTTTGCAATTGCTGATGAATATGTCCCTCAAACCAGAGAAATGGAGTGTCAAGAGAAGAGGAAAGCACAAGGTGTACGAGGAACAATTTCTAAGCTGCAAGAGGTCACTTTACCTGTTCTTCAAACTTCCTTCACAAACAAAGTGATCATTCTACAAAAAAGAATGGTAATTTTTTTGCATTCAGGAGGAAACAAAAAAGGCTGTATTCTTCTTCAAAGACCATGTGAATCCTGAGCAAAATATGTATTAAATGGCACAAGTAAAAACATTTGTTTCTGCTACCTGGTTAGGTAATCATTACAGGATAAAAAGGGTGCCTGAATAGAAACAGGGGGAAAATATATTGATTTATCATGTTTTAGCTGTCTTTTGTTGGCCTGACAGTTTAGGAATGGAGACAGTGAGGGGTTCAGTGTGACAAATGAAGACAGCACAAGAAATTACATAAAGAGCAACACTAAGGAAAAAATACGATCATGAAAATACATCTATAAATTTTTGAAATTAAGTAGAGGCATAGCGTTAAAATTGTTCTGAATATATTCCTTACAACTGTGATTTCCTACTTTAGCTTTGCTCTTCCCCTTGTGCTTCGTTTCACCCTATTTTTCAACATGTCATGACAAAGACAGCAGAGCTACAGCAGGAGAGAAGGAAGGGAGCACAGTTTTCTAGGCTCTTGCTGCTCCTGACACTGGGACTGCATGAAAATCTGTGACACACAGAATTGATTCTCAGTCTCAATGCCAGAACAAGTTCACACTCAACTGAAGGGCCAAGAATAAATGAAGTACAGATGAGAAAAAAAAAAATCCTGAATAGAATTTTGAGACAACAGCTGTCATCTAATAACCTACCACTGTATTTTGTTTTTTAAATTATGTAAGGCAGAAAAAATCTGCCATTCTGAAAGGCATGAGCAAACAAAACCAGTGTATACTCAAAGTCAGAATCAAGTTTCATGTTTAGTTCAAGGCATTTTTAACAGAAAATGGGTCCTCTGTAATCATCAGTCTAATGCTACCCATGTACATGAGTCATATACAGATTTTGCATCCCAGACAAAAATTCTCCCTCATTGCTTCTGTATTATTAGACAGATACTTATTTCAACAGCAAACAAAACAAAAATAGTAGTATGTTGCTGTTTTCAGTGAAAACCATCAGGAAAAAAAGGTAAAAAATAGCAGGTTCCCAACACAGAAAAAATGCATATAAGGCTGCAAAACAGTCCAGTAATTTGTAGTAACTCTGCAGTAATTCTGCTGAGTCCTGTAATTTTTATACTTTATCTATCAAGAAAAGCTGCATCAGCTCAGACTCTGATTTGGTATGAATCAAGCATCTGTGTAAGAGTCAGCATCAAGGCCTCCTCATCATGAAGGCAGCATCCCCTCTTGCACTGGACTTACACTGCAGCATCCCAGGTGACCTGTTCATGGTGGGACTGCAATGACTAGTGTGGAGCCAGGTCATCCTGCCTTGTGCTGCTGGGCTCAGCAAGGACCAGAATGGATGGCCAGCAGACTCAGGAACTACTGAAAAACATCTGATGGCCTACAGCAGGTGGTATTCCTTTCCATGCCCCTATCTACATCTCCTTTTTTCGTGTTTAAAAAAATAAAAAAACTTCTTCAGAAAGATTTTGTGCTGTTAGTTAATCAATGCATAATACTCACAATGCAAAATGGCTGTCAAATGTTAGGTGGCTACTCTGCAATAAGGTAAGGCAGTATCTGCTGGCTGCACATCAAATTCATTTTCAAGGATTGTGAAGGGCAGTGTCTGTACAATGCAGGGGTAGATACTGTGCCACACTGAGGAGCCCCATTTACACCAGCCACTAAATGGAGCAGGTATACAGCCTACAACACAATACACTCAGCCATCACTTCAGAAACTCAAGGAAACTCTTTTTCCTCTCAATTCAGCTTTATTTGATTTTTCCATTCAAACCTAATTCTGCTTCTCTGCACCTCCAGGGAAGGCAGTTCCTGCTGTATTAGGTTTAGAGAGGGCATGCTTGATGTTAATACTGCATGGGAATACATCAGATAGACACATTATTAGAAAAGGATTTACAGCATTCCCAGTTGAAAATAAACGAAGTAAACCAGAAATTACTAAATCTAAACAAAACCTGTTTGCAAGATGCCTTGGCATGAACAGGAATTAAGGAAAACATCCTGAGTACTATCTATTTTTACAACTAATTACCAAGAAGTGTCATTAGATCATTTTCCTTCACCTCAGCTGTTCATCTCAAGGGTTTACCTTTGGCAGGGTGACAGCAAGAGGAAAAGAAAAAAATTCACTTACTCCAAGCCTAGAGTCAACTTTTGCTCAGAAAGCTGAAGCTCAAAATACAATCTACTGCATAGCACAATAACTTAAGAAAAGCATTATATTTAACTTAGACTAGTAACAATTACAGCAGGTATGACTAAAACTCCCAGAAGGACCTGTGATACTGGAGGAAACATCTTATAGATTTCAAATAAAGGAAATGAAAGACCCATATGGTAAACCTTGACTTTCATAAAGTAAAGATTTAACATCATCAGTGGCATAATCCACACAGGATTAAGTACTAACCAAGATGAGCTGTCACAAACTGAGGACAGACCAAGAGACTCTAAATGGCGAGTTCACAGGAGGTAACATGCTCCTCCTAGTCCCATCTCCTTTGTCCTGTCAGTGCCTCTCAGACACTCAAATCCATTAATGGATCAAAGCCATATTAGAGATTAACAGCAGCTGGTCAGCAGGAACAGGGAATCTCCCCCAAAACAAGGTAAATTCACCCACCTGAAGCTCTAAACTCTACAATCAAACCAGTGCAGGTGTCTGTGCTAACCAGTTTCGCCAATGAATCCTGGTTTCCCTGCAGCAGATCACTGCAACTGCAGGAAGGAAGAAAAGTTTGCAGGTGGGAGCTTTCACTTACAGGTGAGAAATGCACACTGAGGGAGGCATCTATCCCGAGTGTGTGGTGGTGGGGATGTCTTGCCTACCCTGATGCTTGCTATTAGAGAACACACACAAGTTTAAGCAAATGGTCCAGAGCAGACTGCCAGCAAACTGACAAGCCCCAAACAAGCATATAAGCAATGACTGGAGAGGAATCATTCCCCCCACTCTTATGAAATACTACCCCAGTAACACCAGCTCTGTGGAAATCTGGACAGTGTTACTGAGTGATATGTTGCTCTGTGCAGCTCATGTTGCTCTCCCACAAAAAAATCTCCTATTGCACACTCTAAGATGGAGAAGAATTCCATTAGCATTTCTATTAAAAGGGTTTTGAAACCAAATCCTGGAGTTAACAAGCATGAAACAACCACAAAACACATCTAAAAAGCTTTTGGGTTCCCAGGAGGGTTTTGGCTTTTTTTCCTTGCTACTTTCCTTAACAGCAAATCAAATAATAATAACAAATGGCTCTGATAATTAAATGCCTCCACATGTTACTGGAGGCGTTCATTTCATTGCACTTACACAGAAGTACAATAACTATATGGTATGCTGCAGCAGAGTTTATTCTTCAAGAGTACTCCTCATGTACTTCCTCAGGAAAGAAAATTATTAACTCACCAGATGCAACTCATACTGACATTTCGCCATTATCAGGATCAAGCCAAAACACAGCATAACACAATTATATACTAACCTAAACTCCTGCATTAGAGAAAAAAACCAAGAGCTATAAAAAAAAAAACCTATCCCTCACCTGATGATATTTCCTAACTATACATCTCTAGAAGTGTAAAGGAATTTCAGCAATATCTTTTTCACTTCAAAGACTTAACTCAGATCTTTATGTATTAACTTCTGCTTGGACTCATAAAGAGGACTTGGTAGGCTATGTTGGCTTTCCAAAACAAAAGCTAGAAGATTCAAAAAAAGTCACAAAAGACAGCATGTTGCCTAATGACTTCTAAGAAAGGACTACGCAGGCTACTGTAAAGGACAAAAAAAATCTAAGTACCAAAGCAAACATTTCTTCTTCCATACTGTTAGTATAAAGAAAGTGCCCATGACTTTATGATACTGAGTCATAAGAGGAGAAAATAACTTTCAAGACAGAGCCTAGAAAAGTGCAATGACTCTGAAAACCTCATAAAACTAATAAAAATGCTTCAAAAATATCAGTACCCATCTTCTTACTACTCTTAATTGCTCATAATCACTGTTATTAAATAGTAAGTAATCTTATACTGGAATTTGTCCTCTCTTTTACCCTTACTGAATTGACTTAACAAAATATATACCAGAACTGTAATTTACTTCATGGGTTGTAGAAAGCTGACTGCCTTTCCACCTTTGACAAGGTTGCATCTTTCTGACTCATGGTGATACAGTAAAACAAGAGCACAATTCACTCGCAGAAATGAATCTGTATCTCCTTCAAATAAGCTCCTTGCAATTTATTCTCCCAACACATAATAGCAAGGTTTGCAACCCCAGTGGGAGGCTGGGTTAATAGCACTACTTTTCCCACATGGGAACAGTAGCTGTAAGAAAATGTGCACTAGCGTACCCAAAACATGCAATTATTAGTTTGAATAAGATACCAAAGTGTTAAAATATCTTAATGGGGGGGGAAAAAAAAATCACTTTGATGCTGAATGATCCACAGCAAAGACATCTCATTTTCTCTTTTTTAAACTACCAAATTGATAGCATCCTCTTCTGGCACAAATTATTGTTATTAGTCACAGAAGAAATCTCCAGATTTATTTATTAAAATCTTAAAAAAGAGTTTCTCCAGCCAAGAAAGCACAGGCTTATAACCTCATCAGCATGAAGAACAGATGGACATTCCCAACAGGGTCTCCTATTCCCCGCCAAGCCCACCCTCCTCCTCCCAGCATGCTCAATACTCTTAAGTGATGGGATGGAGGTTTGGCTGCCAGCACGACTACCCGTGTGCCCAATTTGCAGAGTGCCCACTTCAGTTACCTGGCCCACTCAGTCATGCTGCAGGAGCCAAGTATCAGTGACTTACACGAGGTTCAGGCTCCTCTCATTTTCTGCTGACAAAGCACTACCATTCCTTCACTGGATATGTATTGCCAAGAGACAAGAGTAAATAAAAACAATGCAACTGACCTAGTCTTTTAATATACCTCCAATGGCTTAAACTACAGTTTTCCATACAATAAAAGTTCAACCCCCTAAGTATGCCACCAGTTTTGAAAAGGAAATCCTACTAAATTAAATCAATAGCTCATGGACTCCTATGTTTTTTTAATTCTGCTCCCTCTCCAGTGAAACCCTGTAAATCAGGCAGAAGGCACCAACTTCCACCAGCACCTACAACTGGAAGACATGACAAGAACAGACTTGTGCTCCCAAATTTTCAATATACTGGAGCAAATTTACTTTCAAGATTTGTTGTTCTTCAACAGACCCTTTTCTCACCATACTCTAAAGCTATTTCAGAGATACTTTAAAGAGGCTTCTGAATTATTTTTTCAAAAATCTGCTTACAGTTCCATCTATATACTGCAATATGAAACTGCAAAAGAAACCACCAAGAATTCTGGCTCATGCATTAATTTAAAAAAAAAAAATCATGTGGCTACTTCTACTCTAATATTGCTTTATGAAGCCTTCAGAGGGCTAATTAAAGACCAAAGACTTTCCAGTGATATCCCACTAGGGGAAGATACCATGCATGCACTGAGAACAGTTCAGTCAGCTGTGTCTCTCATTATAGACAAGGAATTTTATTTCCAATTCCAAGCTGACCTTTTATTGTTATCAATAGGTGACCATCTATTTTTGTACCACCACTGGCTTCTAAAGAAAATAAGCCATTGTTCCTCTGCCTTTTTCTCCTCAACCTTTTCAGTATGCACTGTTCTACTGCTTCTGCATCCTTCATCCTCGGAGCACTTTGTCTGTACTTGTTTTTGTTGAATTTCAACTTGAATACAATCAGAATTATGTTTACTATTCCAGAAAAGTTTAACCAGGGCTTCTAACCACACAGGGATGAAAATCAGCGCACTTGCCTGTGTTTATTAGAAATGCCTTCTCAGACAAGACAAAATTTATCTTTTTCACACTTATCGCCATTCTGCCATTAACTGTGAAATCCAGGACTTTCTCCTCCACAGACAAGATGATGAGCAGGATGCTAACAACAGAAACACTCAGCTTTGTGAACAAAACTAAGGACTTCATCCCTTTTTTACTACTGCAACCTTTAATGTATTCCAGTTCTTCCCTTATTTCCAGTCCTTTATTTGACAGTACCTCCCACAGAGTGTCCTCAGCAGAATTTATTAGCACATGCCCACTCTCTTATGTCAAGATAATAATGAAAATATTATATACAATTTGCCTCCTGATGAAGCTCTAAGCCTTCCTTCAACAGGGCTCAGGGCACCTCATCTTAGCATTGCAAGGTTGGCAGAGTTTTGGTGAGAGCCACAAGGCTGGTGACCTCAGTGATGACTCAACTTCGTAGAGGCCGAGTCTACACTGAAGCTCTCATGCAGACCCAGAAAAAACTGACTATAATATTACAAAGGGAGTATTCTTCACCCTAAATGATGGTATCCTGTGATACTCTCCTGGAATGAATTGTTATGCCCAGTACTAAGCTCCAGCTCGGAAGGATGTGACCTAGTAGCTTTTTCTGTTCCTGTTGTGCTTCCCCAGAGCTGGCTTCCTGTCTCCAACACCTGCACATAGATCAGCAGTTACACTTGCATATGGAGAGAACAGGGCAGATACCTCTCCAAAATGTAATCTATCAGCCATTATGCCTGCTCACTTTTCCTGCCTGACTTCCCTCTTCTTTCTGATGAACCTCTAAGTTACCCCCCAGTACGCGTTGCAAGGACAATCATTTCATACTTCGCAAGAATGCTTCAGCCAGCTTTGTAACAGACCAGCCTGATAGCCAAACTCATACTTCAACACCTTTTCTACATAACTCTGCCATCTGTGGTCAACATTGTCCTCAGCATCTTGTCCTTAATTAAGATGCCACCTGTGTCCAAACAACAACAGAAAAGTGATATCACACAACTGCATTCACTGAAAGTGGACAATACAACTGTCAGTGCAAAATTGCTGCGCTACCTCCCCTCAATGCCTAAAGAAGGACATAACATAAGAAAAGGTCTGTAAAGACATAGCATTATATCAGTTCTGAAAATGTAGGTAAGAAACCTGTAGTTCACACAGCTATTCAGAAGACACAAAGGTGGCTAATCTCCTAATGTTACCATTAAAAAATATCTATGCACAGCACAGCAAACCTAAATCACTAGGGGGGGGACAGCCCAGATAATCTTCAGAGGTCCTTTCCAACCTCAGCCATTCTGAGGCAACGTGAGAGCAGAATGCTCTAAATATCTTAGAAATGCCTAAAATTTTGCCCTTCCATCTCTCCTCGTCCCACGTGCTCTAAAAACATAGTATAGCTGTGACATCTCAGATGCATAACAACTGGCAGCCACAGGCCTTCTAACTACTGACCACCAGTCCCTTTATTTTGGAAACAGCATGGTACTGCCAACACAGATTTGGCTCAATAAAAAGCTGTGTTACTACAGACTGAGTACCACACATGCAGGTAAAAGTGGTAAAAATAAAAATCAGGGCAAGTCTCAGGAAAACTTGAGCAGCACATACTAATTCCAGTGAACCACAGCAGCTACAATGAATAAAGGAGCTCCTCTTTTTTCTTATCTGCCTGCCAGATACCTGCTCCCAGAAAATACTAACAGCTTGCTTTACCTCAAGCACACACAGAATTATTAATTCTACCTTGAAGACCAGCAAGGTTGCAAAGATGCACTGACAGCACCCTCATAACAGTAGGACAAAGCTCCTGCACAAAGGCCTACATCTGGTTGGTTGCATATGGTTCATCAGGATGACCAAAATTCAGCTGGCAAAAGTCCAGATGGACAGCAAAAGCCACATCCCTCTTCTAAACACCCAGCAAGGTGGTTTCCTAATTGCACACTGCTGCAATGTCCTGGGACCTCTTTTAATATCTGCAGAGAAAAGTACCTTGTCATCCCAAATGTTTGTAACCCTTATGCTCTAGATCATCCCAGGTTTACATACATACTCTGCTCCTGTCAAACAGCACTTATCACACGGGAGAGGCTTTCCCCAGGAAGATGACTTGAATTCTCGACAGCTGGTTGACCCTTTTAACCTTATTTCTGTTTGCTGCAATTTCAGACAAGAAACATTGATGCTTACATTACTGCCAAAGCTGCTGGTCAAGTTCATATGAAGTTCAACCAGGGAAAGTGCTGGACTCTGCACTGGGTTGGGGCAACCCTGGATGTACAGGCTGGGGAAATGAGATGCTGGAAAGCAGTGCTGTGGAAAGGGGCCTGAGGGTCCCTGCTTAACTGCAAGTTGATATGAATCAGCAATGCCTTTGCAGCCAAGAAGGCCAACCATGTCCTGGGGTACATCAGGCACAGCATCTCCAGCCAGGCCTAAAATTGTGTCAGGGGAGGTTCAGGTTGGATCTTAGAAAAAGGTTTTTCACCCAGAGGGCATTTGGGCAGTGGAAGAGGCTCCCCAGGGCAGTGGGCACAGCACCAGCCTGAGTTCAGCAAGCATTTGGACAGGGCCATGGTGTGACTCTTAGGGGTGGTCCTGTGCAGGGCCAGAAGCTGGACTTGATGATCCTTGAAGGTCCCTTCCAACTCAGCATATTCTATGATTCTGTGATTCCCTACCAGCATATCAGCTGTCTGGCATGACACAGCCACCACACAGAAACAGGGCAAACTTGGCACAGCACCCAAGTATCTCCCCTGGCATGGAAGAGTACTGTTCACCAGCAATGATCTGTTACCTATTTGACAAAAGCAGCAACTACATATCCTGAATCAGGCACCTCCATAGGTGAGTCAAAGGAGGAATTACAGGTTGGTTTGTTTTTCTTAACATTGACACCCAGGCACACAATTTCAAACTCTATCTTCACCCCCACTCTGCATGAAAACCATCCCACAGTACAGACAATTTCTCTGCAGCAATAAGCAGCATGGGCCACCCACCTACACCACTGAGTTCACAGTTTAGAAGCAGTTTAACCCTTCTAGAAAGAAGCTTGCACTAAATACAAAAACTTACAAGAGGCACCAGCTCCATACTATTTAGTACAAAGACATTGCCATATTCTTGTCAAAAATCCAAATATTTCCCATAGCTAACACAATGCTATTTTAAATCCCATTGTTTGCCTAGACCTGGCTGGTGAATGTGCAGATAGACACACTGGTCCTGCTACACACAGGTGAAGTCATGGACAAGGGATTCTTCTGCTGGTGTTTGAGTAGCACAGTCTAGTGGAAGGTGCTCATGATTTTTAAGGTCCTTTCTGACCCAAACCATTTTATGAGCCTATGATTTCAGTTACTGTTTTCAGTAGGTACCACGACTCTCAAAAACCCCTCACCTCTCTCTGTACCAGGTAATGGGCATCCTGCCCTAGCAACGTGCTACTGGTATTCTGGGGCACCCCCTGCAACCTCAACTAGACACCTAGGATCTAAGTTGTGCTCCTCAAAGAATGTGCTAGCAATGACCAATCAACTGCTTGTATGGTTCTTAAGATATTTTTCCAAGAACAGCATGTTTAATTGTTTTCAGTTTCAAGAGACTAGTCATAAATATTTGGTGTACATATCCAAATCCAATAACACAGTGTGCAATAGCAATTAAGATGAGTGTGATGTAAAACAATATTCAGAGAAGAGCAAATTTTTTTTTCCCCATCACATTCAGAAATCCCTCAGGTCACTTTCATACACATGCATTTTGTTAAGACAGATCATCGTTAGTTTCCACAATAGTCCCTTTCTTTAAAATACCTTGATTCCTCTCAATCTTGTTTGCAGATGCTCAATGACCCTATAGAAATATAATGCATCTGGATGCAAGTACAGTAATGACCTCTTGAAAAAAGGAAGTTTGCCTAAAGATGCATGTTAAAACTGAGAGACTCAATTATGCACTGTCAGTCATTCCAGTAGCTTCCTACTATGGTAGGTGTCTGGAGATAAAGAGCAGGAACTAATTTCTCTTTTTAATTCCATTTTTAATATCTCTGTAATCTCCATATCCAGTCCTTTGACCTTCTGTGGCTGTACCAGCTCTACCAGCCAACCTTGCAAAAGCTGCCTTACACATCTGTAGAAGCAAAATGGTCTTAAGATCCATATACTATAATCTAAACATCATTTTCATTACACTGCCTATATTGAAACTTAGATCTAAAATCTGACTGAGACAGCGGAAATATTTGTAAATCAAAAATATGCAAAAATCATGGCAAAGGTACTTAAAACAGATTTTCTAGAAAACATTAAACTGAGCCATTAGATATATCCTAGATATGTCTTTCTGCTGGCTTTATACTACTGCATATTTATCCTTCTCTTTCATGTAACGATCTCAAAGCAGAGTTTCCTCTTCTGTGACATGGGCAGCATCACAGACTACTAGAGTCTCAAAGCCGAACCTGAAAATATTGCTTAACTATTTGTCCTGGTTTCAGCTGGGATAGAGTTAATTTTCTTCTTAGTAGCTGGTATAGTGCTGCATTTGAATTTAGTGTGAGAATAATGTTGGTAACTGCACCAAAATTTGATGAGTAATGTAGTACAAAAAGTGTTTTTCCCCCAAATGCTGTTTAGCTCAAATTCTTATCCTGATTACTTAGCACCAAAAAGGAACCCCCCCAGTCCAGCCTACAACAAAAGAGGGGACAACACTTTAGTGGAAGAGATTGATTTGTGAAGCAGAAATTGTTTTTTACTAGACAACTGCAGAGAGCTTGGCATAATGCTACTGCAATCTAATTAGCATGGCTCACTACTTCTTTTATTAAATAATAATTTACAATAACAAACCCTCCGATGACAGAGATTAAAATAATTCAATATTACAGTAAATTCAGGTGGTACTAAACACATGACCAAATCTGATTCTTAGAAGAGATTTTGTGGTACGTTATGTGACCATCTCCTTCAGAGAGTCTCCTTCTCTGAATTCACTGCTCCATGTCAGCAGTGTGTACTCCTCACATCAGGGCAACTCCTGTTGCCTCACCCTCATTTCAGCTATCTTACTGACACAGTGACACCCAAACACCCAGCAACAACCTTCCTCTGCAGTGGATATATAGATAAAATGAAGCCCACTGATCATCCCAAGCCCTCCCCTTCACAGCCAGCCGGAGGCTGGGCATGGCAGAGCCCCAGTGCTGAAGATAAAGGTCTGTTCAAAAGGAGAAACCAATCACCCCGCCCCAGTGCATGTACCAAAAGCCCCCAAGGGAGAAGTTTGTGTTTCAATGCTGCATTTGCATTTGCCAGAGTCACCTGCAGCCATCACCAGCAAAGCTTTGACAAGAATCCCATGCATCCCACCAATGGACAGCATAGAGGGCCCCAGGTTCAATCCTGGAAGAAAATAAATATTGGTACCTGCTCTCTCAAATGTTTCAGCACAGAAAAATGAAAAAGTCTTATTCTAAACAAGATAATAAAAACTCACATTTCTTTCTGACAGTCTCATATATACATGGACAAAAAGATACATAAAAGCAAAATATTAAAAAATGCCTCAAGTAGAAGGCAACATATACTTATAGATTAATTATAGTCTTTCCACCATCAGCTGCTTGAAAAGGAGAACTGCATAGATCAAAGCACTCTGTTATACACCAGAATTTTATTGCTGCCAAGAGAATTAATTAACAAGGAAAATCACCCCACTCATCTTAACTTTTAGCACAGAATAACCATTAATCTTAATTTTCATCAAGAAATTCTCTCCAGCCAGGGATAGTGTAAGACACATTCCTTCTTGCTTTCACTCCTAGTTGAGTGTCCATCTGCTGCCAGACTTCCACCAAACCAAGCTACTTGCTATGGAAATGTTAAATTAACGCTTGCCTGCATTTGCAGCCTGTTCTCTGAGATGCATACCCATCCCTCCTCTCAGACAGGACACTGTAAGCCCCTGAGGGAAAGCATGATGCAGATGTGCCAAAGGAGATGAAAGCAGCAGCTTATCCAAGCAAGCCCAAATTTCTTACACAGAGGCTTTCAAGTTATACTTGTATGTCTGCTAAAGAGAAAGGAAATTTTCTCAAAGGCTAAAGAAAAGATGCTCCCACATTGAGAAAGAAACAACCACCATTTTGATACGAGGCACAGTTACATTATCTGCCGGAAATTTGGCAGTTTAGATTACAACAGAAACCGCAGGAAAGAAATACCTCACGTCAATGAACATCTGACTTAAAATGACTGGATTCTGCCTTCAGGAAAGAGAAGAATGCAAAAACCACAAGATTTACAGGGTTTGCTCTAAGACCAGGAAGAGAGGTACTCCTACACCTACTTGCTGATGTTCAGCAAGCCACATATTTATGGGCTTATCACAGAATAGAGGGCATGGATTTTAAAAGCAGTTGTCCTTCCCCATTGGGTTGTTTAGCAACCCAATGGGTAAAAGCAGCAAATTAGCCTCAAGCACAATTATATATTTAAAATTCATTCTCACCTGCTGCTATTCAAGTATTACTTTGTGTTCCCCAAGAAATAATCCAGTAAATTATGTTCTGCCCCAGTTTGGCCTGTGACCATTTTTCATCTGTTAATTCTGAGTTATTCCTCTTCTGCTTTTAAGGCAAGCTCAGGCAGCAGATTGTCCTGCATGGTCTGGCACCATTAGATTGCACTCTGCAATTCTGCATTTCACTCTCCTGGAGAGGACCATCTGGTCTACAGTTTTTAGACGCTGACCACCTGAGTGGAAGCAACTTCATTAAAAATTTAAGACACAAAAAAAAAGTGCTTCTGTACAGTAGAACAAATAGACACTCTGTTTTTCATATGTTACATATACACTTTCTTGTTACTCTAGTGTTTAGTAATGAAGGAGTTCTTGTTTTTTTTTATTTTGGTTCAATTTGCTATATTTTTCTACAGTGCTTTAAACCTATGCAGAAATTTGATGGATCTTTTCACATCAGCACCACTAACTTCTCATTGGAAGAGATAGCAAATATACATATGAACTCTAAATTAATTTAGAATTCCTAAGGTGTAGTCAATAGTGAAGTCTGAACAAGTAAAATATTTGTATTAAAGAGAAGGAACTAACAAGGGAACTTTTTTTTCAGTTGAGAAGCATAAAGTGCATATAAAAATTATGCTCTAAGCTGGGAAGTGCCTCATTAATCTTGTCAGCATGTATGAATGGGGAGCTTTTCAAAACCTTTTAACATCTGTCTGATTCTGTCCCTTGTAAATCCTTATCCATTTCAGTAGGATGAGACAGACCTAGGCAGACTACTTTCTAAAAGCCTTTGGCTACAGACAGCCCACTGCACACATTACTATAGACAAATCCTCAGGGTGGAATTAAAAAAATAGAGTACAAGGAAATTAACTCACAGTTCTCATATCCTACCATTTGCTGGGATGTTGTTTCCTGGAAGTTCATAATCCATTTCAATTTACCTTTTTAACCCCCAAAATCTTCTGTTTTCTGGAATGCTACCATTGTAATTTGTATTGTTTGTTTGACATTGTGTTCCTTTCAATAGTAAATAACCAAACTATGTATTTCATCCATATCCTTTTGCCTTCACAGAGTACTACACGTAGGCTCCTCACATAACCTTCCAGACAAGCACCAAATTAACATATCTTTTCAGAGAATAAAGCCCCAAACCTCCACATGCTTCAAGAGAATACAAATTACCACCTAACTTTCCAGGCTTTTTTAACATATTAGGGTTTTTAAGTCTTCAGCACAAAGATTGGAGCAACATATCTAGCCATGCTAAAGAGAAAATATGTCCTGCTGTTCCTAGACGTGTATGTCCCTTTTTATTTCCATCACAGAATCTGAAGTGGGTCAGTCTAGCTCTTACTCATCTCTGCTGGTAAGAAAAAGCAGCCTACATGAACAGAACTAGTGGGAAGGGGGAGAGATGCACACATACTGGAGGAAACTTAATAAAAACTAGAGGTTAAATACCACTGAGGGTTCATCTGTCCTGAACATATTAAACATTTGCAACCTCTGACTGTGCTTGACCCCAACATTAAAGAATAGCAACATGCCAAAGAGTAGTATCACCATATATGTTTAGGCTAAAGAATTAACAGGTTGATATGTTCTTCCTAGGTCAACTCACAAACAAAATAATGTTTTAGGTTTTTTTTAGCTTTCTTAGAGAACTTCCAGTTAGTTTATTAACCAAGCATTAATTTTCCCAGTGATTATTATGCACCCATACTTCTGCCCTTCCCCAGAAACAGCTGCATTAAGATGCAGTGTCACTGACACAACCACAACAGTGTTCAGCCACTGTTCCCCATACAACCTCTGGAACTCACAGCTACCACAGGCTTAACTCAGCCTAAGAGAAATAACTGTTTTCTTCTCCTTTCAGAGACAATCCAGTGACAAAAATATCATTACAGGAAAGATGTTCAGTAATACATCCACCCAAAACTGTGTTAGGGACAAAAACAAGTGGCCACTTCCACAGAGGATACTGTGTCACAGCAAAAAAAAAAAAAAAAAAAAAAAAAAAGTGGCCGCCTATGAGCTGCTTATGCTAAAAGCAGAGAACAGCTGCCAAGAGCTATCAGTCTGCCCAGGCAGTATATACTGAGCTAACAAACAAAATAAGGACTGGAAAAGGAACATTACATTCCGGAAAAAGTTGCTACTAATGTAGGAACCGAAACAGTGTTAACACCAAGCTCTCTCTGATATTTCCTGCTACATACCACAGCCACCTCACAGAATAAAAGAATTAACAGAACTCAGTGTAACTTTCTCTGACTTCTAGAAACACCAAGCAGGAAGGTTATACTGCTACTGTACCTTGAGACAGAAGTAACTTAAAGAATACTTACTTCAAGTTTATTTGTGTGTATGCTATTACAAAATTAGGAGACACCTAAAAGATGTTTGACAGAAAAATATTTGGAATAAAATGTTAACAAACAAATAAAAGCACAACTGAAAGCTCTGCAAACATTAGCAGTGACACAGTCATTTGTGCTCCCTCTGTCAGAGGTCATATGGGTACAGAGCCCTTACACTGTTCCCAAGACCAGAGCCCACTACATTAAAACTCTGCAGCAAACACTCTGCCTAGTTATGAAATATTAACTAGAGCAAAACTCATTGCTCAGGACTAACAGCAGCCATCCATTAAGCAGGGGGACAAGCTTTACATTTCCTTTGAGAACCAGAGCAAACACAGTGCTTGCTGGCATTCGTATTTGAAAAATCAACCTCACTAAGTGAATTAGAAGTTCATTCTTCCTCAGATGCAAGAACACAAAAGCCCAACTTCCAAGAGGGAAAAATGGTCTTGTAACAATCCCTTTAAATGTAATATTATACTAGGTGCTTTTGTGGTGTCACATCTGTTACTCAAGTCTATCCTGGATGTAGTGTCTAAAATCACTACGTAGGATTATTCCAGCACTTGCTACAGTACTACTGTTAGCATTACCAAATGCAGAAAACTGTATTTCATACTATGGGAAACAAGATGCAAAAAAATGCCTAAAAGCTGCAAAAGTCCAACCAGGACCTAATGTAGTTTATATATTTAATTCCAAACTGCACAAGTTGTAAAAAAAGTCTCAGATGAAAATTGTAGTAAATTTAAGCACCTTTGTAAACAGACGTATTTTAATTGAACTTAAAAAAAACCAAAAAATCACACAACTGAAACCCACAAAGACCTCTAATTATCCCTAATTCAGAGACATCTAAAGCAGGCTCCATTTTCCTGGAGGGAAGAGACAGGCACCCTCTTTTACATTACGATTTTGCCAGCCTTTTTTTTTTTTTTTTTAAATGGGGCATCTTTCTACAGAGTTTACTTTTACTAAAAATTTTTAACAAACATCCTTGAGATTAAGTAATGCATCTTCACATTTCCTCACACCCTGGGAGTCAATTTAAACGTTAAGCTGAAACTTTGTGTTTCCTTCATGCAGATGAATATTCAACAGGTACTAAGGCGCAGCTCAGTGAGATTCACTATGAGCCTCTCAGGTGACCGGGATTAAAGGCGGAACTAAAAGATGTTTTCTTTTTAATTCAAACTCTGTTTATAATGAACCTTCACAAAATCTATTAAAAAAGAAAGTAAAAACTGCATTTGCATTGCTGCAGATGTAACTAGCTGCCATCATAGGCAGTGGCTGGAACTTTTCTCCAGCACTGGAGAGGTGACGAGGCCTTGAGGCTTCACAAGGCACCTGCCTACATCCAGAGAAAGGGTGTCTCGGACATCTGTCTTTGAAGCACCTTGCCTCCAAAGACATTCCCCAGACTTTAAAGAGCAGATCTGATCTTCTGGGGTGGGGCATGACTTACTGCCTTGCTCCTGACTTCAGACTACTGAGCTTTGTAGGTGAAAGATGTCCCTCTTCTCTGTGGGGGCTCTGATGTTTTAAACCTCACATATGGACCACGACAGCTGATAAAGAACTGGCACGCTGGTATCAAAAAATCTGCAGCTTTGTTTCACCCATCTAAAAAACTTCCAGACAAAGTTCTACACTATCTATATATCAGTCCATAGACAAAGCATTTAAAGGGCAGCTGAAATAAAGTGAAAACTTGCACAGATTCCACATGTTTTTGAGGAACAGAAGTGACCAAGAGAGGAAGAGTGCTCCAGAGAGAGCAAAGAGAAACACGGGAAGAGCCTCAGTGCATCTGCAAGTCCAGATGCACTGAGGAAACAGAGAGATGATGTGAACGGAAGATTGGTTGCTTTTAGCTTTGAAAGCTGATGCAGGAGAGACATGTGGAAGAAGACAACTGGAGGAGAATTTGCATGGGGCTTTTGACCAGGCAGAGGCACGGTTCTGCTTTTCAAGAAACAGATATTTCTGGCTGATTTAGATTTTCCTGTCTGAGAGACACTGTTTTCTAACCTAACAGAACACCTAGGAGAATGTGCATCAAGTTCTCCCCAGAAAGAGAAGTTTAACTTTCCTCACCCCACCATACTGTCAGGAAGAGGTTCTGGTTAAATAAAATGGGATTTAATAAACAAATTTAAACAGAGTTAAGAAGTTCTCAGTCTAGGTATTTAAACAGTCTTTATTCAGACACGAAATAGAAACAGACATAATGCTGAGTACCTGCCCCAGGAAGGCTGGAACACCACAAAAACTGCTAATGATTCTGCAAAAGAAGACCACAGAGAGAGACGGAGACAACATTAAAAAAAAAAAAATCACTTCAACTCTCCACATCCTAGATCAGAAATACAGCATAAGGCTTCCCATCAGAATGGAATACAAAGTCAAATACATGTTGGCATTCCTTAGATGTGGTTAGCCGGCAAGTTAAGGGTATTCTGGCCTGTATGAACAATAGTGTAGCCAGCAGGGCCAGGGAAGGGATCATTCCCCTGTACTTGGCACTGGGGAGGCCACCCCTCAAATCCTGTGTTCAGTTTTGGGGCCCTCCCTACAAGAAAGACATTGAGGTGCTGGAGTGTGTCCAGAGAAGGGCAACCAAGCTGGTGAAGGGTCTAGAGAGTAAATTTGATGAGAAGCAGCAGGGGGAGCTGGGATGGGATGGTTTAACCTGGAGAAAAGGAGGCTCAGAGGAGACCTTACTGCTCTCTATGAACATCTGAAAGCAGGTTGTGCAGGTTGTGATCACCATCCCTTGGAATGTTCAATAAACATGGGAATGTGGCACTTGAGGACATGGTTTAGCATTTGAACACGGTATTGCTGGGTTACTGGTTGAACTTAATGATCTTAGAGGTATTTTCGAACCTAAACAATTCTCTAATTCTGTGATAAAGAGGATACAACCTAGAGCAAGCATATCCTTTATCACCAGAGACAAAAAGTCTTCATAATTTCTGAAAAGGAGAAAAGGAACAAATGGATGCTAAGACACCAAAAATTACTTTTTAAACTGATACTTGTTGGAGTATCACAAAATGAAACTTGCAAGGATGTTATTCAAAAAGCTGGAAAAACTGCAGCAAAATATGGGCATGCCTCATCAAGAGATGCATCTAATATATAATCAGCTAGTATTTAGTACACAAGTAACAAACACAATTGCAATCCACACCATAATTTTGAGTACTGGCACATGAAATGTTTCTTTTGAAGAAAAATGTTAGCTTATTTTCCATAAACATCACAAATATAGAATCGCAGACTCAGAGAATGGCTAGGGTTGGAAGGGACTTTAAGAATTACGTGGTTCCAGTCTCCCTACCATGGGGAGGGACAGGCCCCACTAGAGATGGGACATCCACAACTTCTCTGGGCAGCCTGTTCTAGTGCCTCACCATCCTCTAAGCACAGAATTTCTTCCTAATACTTCATTTTAACCTGCCCTCTTTCAGTTTAAAATCATTGCTCCTTGTCCTAACGTGCCAATGTAAAAACTCCTTCTCCCTCCTTTTTATAAGCTCCCTTCAGGCACTGGAAGGTGTTGTAAGCTCTCCCCAGAGCCTTCTCTTCTCCTGCGCTTTACAGCCCCAGCTCTCCCAGCCTGTCTGCAGGAGAAGTGCTCCAGCACTCTGAGCATCTTCAGGGCCTCCTCTGGACCCATTCTAACAGATCAATTTAAAATAACTTTTAAATGTCAAATATAAACACTGTCTGATGCTTCACCACGACAGAGTGCAGTATGTGTGCACATATAAGTGCAGGAAACCCAACTCAAAGTGTGTAAACTTCATATCCTGCGTATTCATACGTACACAGCAATGTGATTTTCTTTAAGCCTAGAAGTAAAAACCACCTCCTTTATACTGGTTCCACAGAGAATTATCTCCATGAAAGCATACTCAATCTTTTCATGTTTTGAGCAAATTTCACAAGTACAATTTTGGTATATTTACCAGATAGAAATCATAGCGAAGAAGCATCATGCTGTACTGAATTTTTTGATGACAAAAGCGTCACAGTTCATTTGACAGGGGATGACTCAAATATCAAGTTCAGTATTATTTTGCAAATATTCAAAAAAAATCAGCAGATTTTCCATTTAGTAGCAATTTACAGATTATAGCTAATTTCTTTCCAAGAAATGTTGCACCTATAATTTTACTATCAGAACATAGGAAAATTTAAAAAGCATTACCTTTTATTTAAAGGTATATAAAGGTATTATGTTACTATAAAAAAAACATTACCTTTAAATTATGCACAGCTAAAGCATATTGAACATGCCCAGACTACACATTTGACAACTGAGTATTCTTCCTCAAGCACTGACAAAAATACTTTATTTCAAAGAAATGACAGAGTACCTTCAACTTCCCTAAAAAGAAAATGCCATTTCAGCCTCGGGGTCTGTGGCAGCAGCAGCCAGTCATGCTCCTGGCCACTGCAGTTCCCCTTGCTCCCGCTCCTTGTCTCAGGCATCCCCGAGGGAAATGAACAGCTTAAGCATATTAAACCAACAAAAAGCCAGGCACTACGTTGAATTACATGACTTCTGCCAATTCAGACTTCAGTGCTTAGCAAGCTGGAAGAGCTGAACACAAGTGGGTCCAGGGGAGCTCCCCAGCCCAGGGGGACAAGGACAGCCAGGGGGCAGGTGAGGCTGCTGCCACAGAACAGCCCCAGCCCAGGTGGCCACAAATGCCACTCAGGAGGTTATCAGCCACACTGGAGGAAAAGGTCATTTATACCAGCTCAGCATTTCAGGACATGAAAGGAAAATGGAGGATCTACATGCCCAGCTCTGCTCAGCTGAGGAAACATCTTCTGCAGGCCTTAGCTTGCTCTTCTCGACCAACAATATGTATAATGGTATTATAATAACTCAGTGACTGCATCAGACCAAACAAGGTATTTGCAGTTATGTGGCTGGCAAACAGCAGTGACAGTAAGAACATGCACTAAATTCCTTATGCAATGAGCCAAATTTACTACTACAGCCAGTTTTACAAAACTGTCGCAGCATTTTAACTTTAAACAAAAAAGCATCAGCATGTAACACAAAAGTATTAAGTGCAATCTCTTCATACATCTCAAAAAAAGGAAGCAATTAAGATTTGTACTTTTTCTGATATCATCAAGGACACTGGAAAATTGCAGAGAAAATAAGAAGATTGCCAGGAATTAGACTACTCTGGTAGATGAAAGGATGGGGAAGAAGTGGGAGGAGAATGAGCTATTTTCCACATTGTGCCGTTAATTTTCCAATTGAATTGTCATTGCAATGCTTTTACTTGGAAGTTTACCACACATTTGCAGAGATGTGAACTGCTACCAAATCTTCCAAATGCAGCTCAGATTTTCGGTCCAAAACTCATTATCATCTTTATATTAAACATCACAAAATAAGCCATTCTGAAATCTCACAGAAAGGTGAGGTTGGTCCAAACCCAAATGTGTTGCATGCATTGATCAGCTAGCTTCTCTCTCTGCTTTTTCTATCTCAAAACTGAGTTGTTGGGGTTTTTTTCTTTTCAATATCTAAAATTATAACACAGTGTACCAGCCATAACCATGGAATTACTGTACTTGTCAGGCTGTAGATCACATTATGTTTTGGAGGATGGAGTTCTCTATCCTGCAAAAAGTATCAAGCGCTACTAAATTTGGACTCAAAAATACACAAAGTGCTTCAAAAGTGCATTTATGCAATGGGGAAGAAAGCGTGGAGGGATAACAATAGAAGACCATCAAGCATTAGCATTGTCAAAATCCTCCTCACTAGACACACTTGCACAGCTTGACTGCATCTGCAGAGTAAGAAACTACTGAAAAATATACACCTGCATGGTATTTAAAAATATATACTTGCTCCCTTCTGCTTGATCCAACAATCTTCCCCACACCACATCCCCCTCAGTTTGATTAATGTACACAGCAGGTACCATGGAGACCCAGGTTAAGGAGCCATGGAAATTAAGACTTTCCACATGTGGAAACCAGTGTTATTAATATACTAATTATTTTTTCACAATGATATGTAAACCTTCCTAAACAGTCAGAATAATTAAAGAAAGGACAGGAAACAGCATTTTTTCCTCTAATTGTATTAACCTTTTCTGCATGATTAAGCTAAAAAGCCATTATTTATCATAATGTCTATCAAAAGACTTACTGGAATTGTATGATGATAATAGAGAATTAAAAATTCCTCATCTCTCAAATAATCTTTCTTGGACCACCTCACCCATCCTTTTATGCTCAGGAAGAAGATAAAAGGCTCATATACTAGACAACATTTAGTAAGTGAATTGCTGGTTTCCCTTACATAGCTAAGAATGAAAATGCAGTCTTAGTTTTAAAACCTTTTCATAGCTGAGAAGATTAGAGTTTTCCTTTTTCACATGATTTTCTCTATGTGGTTTTTCTTCTAATTTCTGACTGATTCTTTTAAAACCAAACAACTGTTTTATTTTGACATAAAATACATGGGATTTCAGCAAAAATAATGATTAAGGAATCCTATCCTTCCACCTAACTGCATCATAATGAAGAGCTTTCTTTTGTTTGTTTTATACGTGCTATTGTCACAGCAGTGAGGAATGCACACTGGGAACATCTGATGGATCAAAATTTGAAGGAGCTGGGCAGGAAGTTACTTCTGTAAGAAGTCTCATAAGATAAAGGATTTTTTTAAAAATACATAAAACTACAAGACTTTGCTCTTTAGTCAAAGTGTCAAAGCACATCATATAGTTTCACTACAGAAATCTCTAATATCCGAAATTTTGTGATGAGGCTTTCATGCCCCATTACTCAACCTCTGGTCTATTTCTCAGTGAAAATTAACTGAGCAATTCAAAGAATCAGCTTTTGATTTCCTACTGGTTAAGTTTTCTGAATTATTCTCCTTTTTTTCTCCTTTCTAATATTTACTTCCACAACAGGTTTTCCATGCCTGTTTATAAATGACATAGATATCATGGGAGTAATCTCTTCTGGTTAAAAATGTTATTTATTTTAATTGGAACTGAAAACCTGTTTGAGGGGTGGCAGGAGGAAACTGTTCCTATTTCCTGCTATAGTTCTCTCAGCATCTAATTACATCCATAAAGAGAAACAATGGGGAGGCTGTGTGTTATTCAGTTTAATGTGGTTAATTACACTATGCCCCCTATGCACCCAAATACACCAGAGCCTCACAACCAATGCAGCACCCACACAGCACATTTTTCAGCTGTAACAACTGTGCTTTGAGATCACATATGATACACACTCTAGATAGAAATACTTGTTTACTGGAAAAGGTTTCTAGTTCACAAGAAAAAATGTAAAATGCAGCAGAACAGATACAAATAAAAAATTCTAACAATTGGCATCTGTATTTTCCATAAAACTCTTGTCAATATGAATTCAATTGATGCAACTAGAAATATACTCTTCCTACTAAAATACCTTTCTCCATGCTTTTCTGTGAATAAGATACTCTGGGGAAGCCCTTTTATATACCCTCATATCCCAATATACCAACAGGAGTTGAACCAGATACTAAAGAGTAAAAGGAACTGCATATGGTCAAAGAAATGTTTCAGAGGCTTAGAATGAAACCATCTGAGCTCAGATGAGTCACAGGGGTTCTTGGAGCAAAACAGACAATATGGATAATTGATAAAACAGGGACAGACAGTAGGAAGCATAATCACGAGGGACAGTCCTGATGCTTGAAGAATATGATAACTTTTGTGAGGAGTTAACCTCCCTCAGAACACAGTTGGAATAGTAGGAGGTCTCTTCAGAAACATCATGTTACGAGGAAAGGATGACTGTGTATAAGTTGGAAAGAAGAAGATGGATTAGTTAAGAACTGGCAGAATTTACTCTGATCGACCTTTGAACTCAGCCCTGTTTTGAACAAGAAGCAGCACAATGTGATTTTCAAAGGTACTGGTCAACATAAACTATTTTAGGAAGCAGGCTTAACGTGTGAAGAACAAAACAAAAATAACATTATCTTCATTACTGAATGAAACCTATGCTGAAAAGAGCTGCAGTCTGGAGAGTAGGTCACTGGTGCCTAGGGAAAGAGTGTGATGAATTAAGTGCCAAAGAACTTGCAAATGTTATGAGAAGATAGATGTCTTTTGGCAGACTAATGCTTTGATTTTGTTTAAACTAGCTAAAGTGAGTAACTTAGCTTCAACAGCACAGTGAATAACAGCTACTGCTATAAAGTTTTAACCTTTCCCCATTCAATTAATGTTAGACCTGAAAAGCTCTCCTCAAAGAAAAAAGCTTCACTGAAAAGCTAGGAAACGTGATATTCACATTCCAGTTATTCTTAAAGATAAAAGAATATACAGACCTTGAGGTTTTAGAACACACACACACATCCCCAAGCTTTGTTTATGCAGTTGAAACGCATTTCCTTCTACCATAAAAATTTGCAGCAAGCAAAGGCTTCAGATCTTCATCATTTCATTGCTGGCTCAATCCAAGAGAAATCCAGTTCATTCTTCACTGCCTCCCCAAATAAGACAATCTGAAATTTTCCCCAAATGCTTATTTAGAAAATGAGACTTCAAAGTAAAAGGCTGATTTACATTAATTGCTTATATTTATCTGCTCTCCCACAATTGTGGTCGTCTTCCAGCCTGTTCCTCTAGCCAGAGCTGGAGACCTCCATGTTCTGGCCTTACCACTGTGGTTACTCTTCCTCTCTTGCATATTGAAGAATATATGGCCTTGATAGCAGGTGCATCAGGAAGCAGCCAGACACACCAAATACACGCCACCAGATGGCATCTTCCATCAGTTACATTTTAAGATCATGCCTTCGAGAGGATCCTGCATTTGATAAGAGCCTTGATATTCAGAAGCCTCAAGCTTCTAGACTAGAAAAAACAGAAGCACTACTGAAGACCTAAATTGGCGTCAATGATCTGAAAGACATTTTTCATTGCTAAATTCATAATTTTATTGAGGATATATTTGTTCCCTCAACAGGGATTCTGGAAGCCATAGCAGTATTCTGCACCATGCCTGATGTCTTCTCTCCACACATCTCCTTAATGACGTCTCTTTAATTTTACTAGGTGCAATACACTGGATTTTCGTAGAGGGACTACTGATTAACACAGAATTTAATTACATTTGATACTGGTCCTCTGTTAAGAGGTGGTTTTGGCCATAACTAACCGCTACATGTATTTGGAAATTTCAGGTTTTTCCACTATAATAAGGAAGTCTATTTCCCTTAGCAGATATCTTAACGAAAACAATACAAACAATAAACCACCCCTAACTCCAAATAATTCTACAAAAAAACAGTACAAGCCTATTCTTAATCTGCTGCTATCAATCATTACAGTAACAAATATGGCACACAAACCACACCCAAATCTATAACAATGCTTTATTGTACTTAGAGAGCAACCAAGTCTCACCTCAACACCCTTACCATGCTCTTCTCCTTTCAAGTACAATTTTTGGCTACTTCCTACCATTGCTAATTAACTGCCTTTTAGAGACAAATATTTTCTTATTTGTTTAAAATCTAAACATGAACTTCTCTTCAAAGGAGTTTCACCCCTTCAAGTGAAGTTTTTTAGACTGTTTGGGGAAAAAATATAACCTAGTTTTACATATGCAGGCTGATCTCACAAACAGCTCTTAGATCCTCCTCTCTATACTTTCTGTTGTGTACCCTACACTGAGGCTAGGTTTTTTCCCCCCTCTTAAAGTCTGATGAGACGCAAAGGAAATGAAGTAGAACAAAGAAGCTACATTAGCTTTCATAATTTATTGCTCTAGACAACTCCAACTATTGCCTGTGACAGTAATCAAGCCAAGCAGAAAGGAAATCAAAGTGTTCTGCCACTCTGTCAACATTTGAAGTCACAGGATTCATTTCTGTGGCCACCAGCAATGTCCCCAACTGCTGCTGCCATACTAAGCTCTTGACCTGTATGTGCAGAGGGCACCAAATACAAAGGAGAACGTGCATGAGAAATTAACTGAAATGTGTTTTGTGTTGTTTTCTTCTTTTTTTAAAAAATGATACATTTAAGTGTAATACAGGTTAATAAAGAATAAATCTGACACAGTTCACTGCATTTTATCTCCTTGACTATTCAGAAGAATTTTTGTTTGTTTGGATGAATAAACTCCTTTAATGAACTCTCACAAGCCCTTCATTTTGACATCTAAATTCAACCTATTCTGATTGAAGCAATACATTTATGGTGTTTTCCACTTATAAAGGCAAAATTTTTTGCAGAAGTAAATTTGGAATGAGAAGAGGTATAAGAACGACTGTCAAAAACCCAACAGAGCAACTTTCAGAAGTACCATCTGAAAGCAGTAATGCTGGTACACCTAAAGAGCAAGAAGGATTCTCCTTCCCTTGGGCTGAGCACCATGGCTGGTTTTGACTCACACAGAGGCTCTGAAACTGGAGCTTAGTCCTTTGCCATTTTCCCTTGGGTTGCCTGCTTTAAAGATGACATAGCTGTATCTATGAAAATCTCACAGGAAGGAACAACACTGACTCAAGCCAAGCAATCCACAAGGTTCAACACAACTGCTAAGCTCAATATGCAATAAAGAATGAGAAAGACAAAATGTCACAGGACATAGACTCCTCTTGAAAATTCATGCTGAATCTTCTTTAGTGGATAAGAAGATCCTCCTCACTTATCAAGAACATTCTATCATGAAGCAATTAGCACCCCAAGTGGAATCAATACATGAATTTCAACTAGATTTAGACGCCCAGAGCTAAGAGAAGAAAGAAGCAGGAGCAAATATGGTCAGTGCAGAGAGAACACCAAGGAGTAATTTCAAACTTACCATTTAATGTTTTAATGGCCTAAAAGATGCACATAATGACCCCTGTGTCAAAAGAAAATGTTATGGCTTGACACTCTAGCAGTACAAATCATGTACGTTATTGCCAGAATCCCCTGTGACACTTCCCAGGACCTTCTGAAATCAACTGCAGATTGAAAAGATGTTCCTGTTAAGCAAAACTAATCTTCCTAACTGGTACATTTATTTGGAGATCATGGATTTTTCAGGCTGTAAAGAACATTTTAAAATATTATTTTATAAAAGCTAATTAAAGTGTTTTGAACTATAGCAGCTTTTTTTTCATTTAAAAAGGCAGTATTTTCACAGAGGATATTATATACACCTGGAAATTATTCTAGAAATGTTTTCTCTAGATAAATGAAGAAAACCAAATAGAGAAAGCATCTGTCTCACCTCAGGTAGTATTTCTTAGAATAATTAAAATGCTAATGTAAAAGTATGTAAAGGCAGGAAGAAGTAAAAGAATCACCCGCCCCAGAATAATGTCCTTCTATAAGTATAATTTCCAGCTTCTAATGTTCTCTGATTTACCCTCTAAGTGATGACAGGTATGTTTATATATCTCTTTAAGAAGGAACCTATTAGTTATCTCCTTTGCACTTGCCAGTGCTTCTCAGCAGGTTTTGGTGAAAGGTTAGACATAAAAATAGAGCACAGATGAAGGCAAGAGACAGCTGGTGTTAGCTCCAAATGCACAACCAGAACAAGAGAGGCACACCTCTGCACAGCAATTCCCAAACCAGATGAACACAGTGTTACCTCCAATGGCAACAATCAGCTGACACAGGATGCTGTTTGTCTCCGACTTGCTATTAGTCCACCCCCTCACACTCCTCCAATTCCTTTTCTTGATTTCTTCACTGCATCCACTCTACAGCTGTTGCAGGGACAGTGTGATTAAGAGCAAATCAATCGCCCTTTCAGCCTCACACACACATAAATCATGACTCTATAATTATTTCACTTTCAAACAAAATAGGGAACTCTGGTTCCTTCACTTGTGACTGGTAGATTTTTTATTTTCCATGGGGGAAGGCAAATATAGGCTGGAATTTCCTTCTGCCTCCTCCTAGTTTTCACTCATTTCAGTAGCTCCTCCATCCAAAATGGATGGAAGGAGGAACATGGGTGGCTGTGATTTCAGCAGTGATTCCACTGCATTCCCACATCCCTTACCAATATAGACTACAACCTAAGACTGAGTTAAATTAACCGAGGTGAGAATCAGAAGGAGGAGTAACTGGGCAAAGCTAAGAGAACACAAAAGGCAAGAACAAAGGTTTTTTCTTCTTAATGAGGATTACACAGTACAAAGATCATGGTTATTTTCAAAAAAGAACCCAAGTCTCAAAGACCCAGTTCTAACTCAAGCTGTGCCACTGACTACAAAGCTGCAAAGCAAGTAAAAACCCTGATCTAAAAGCAAGTAAAAACCCTGATCTACAAGTTTCAGAAAAATATTTGAGAAGCTATAATAATTGACACAGCTATAATGTACTCTGTCTGCTTGGAATGGTCCTAGAAGAAATGCTAATGTGCTATATTGTGCTGTCAGTATTTACATGACGAACCACCCACACACTAAATAAAAGATGGCAAGAAGAAAGTCCTAAAGGCTTAGGTATTTGCAAGCAGTTGTTTCTGTATGTTTTGCTGGTGGTTATTTTTTTAATCAATGCAATTTCTGGGCTGACTTGAAGCCCAAAATATATTTGATCTTCTACTTCACAGCACCAAATTAAGCTCCATATCTGAAGGGAATCTCAGATTCCACAAGTTCAGTTTGGCTTATTTGACTACAGTTTTTGCACCAAATAAAGTGAACCATAGATAGATCACTTATGAGAACAACTGAGGTAGTTGTAAAGAATACCATCAGTAGTATTCACTGTCTTGGCAATAATGATAGATTTAAGCAGCTGCTACTAGAAAACATCAGCTCTGCCAAAACGTCAGATGCTAATGGCTGAAGCAGCTCAACCTACAAGACACAATTTGCTTTGTTCTACCAGGGATGCAGGCAGATATATTTCAATCTATACCTGGAACCAACAAAAGCACTCAGGGAAGGAACAGATAAAAAAGACCTGAATATGTAAGGTCTTACATCTTCACCTTCTTACAGAAGTCCCAGATTTTAAGACACAAGTGATTGGATGCATTATGAGTTCCCAATAAAGCATGCAAAATAGCTGGAGTAGTGTCAGTTTTAATCAGCAACCCAAATAAAGGATCCAATCAAGCTCACTTTAGCTGTTCAACAGTATGTTTTTATGATAAATTATTTATAACGTAAGTTTAAATGCAGGTTTTCTGTAGTTTAATGACATTCAGCAGTGAAAACGTAATGGAAAATAATTGTTGCAACAACAAACTGTGTTTATGCTACATCGTGAAAAGAGGATATCTATCTAGTACATTTTAAAAAATAATGGCAAACATTTCTACATAAAGTCTAATTAATTTGAGAAAGCATATCTTCCTTATATAGTAAAAACATGTAAAAACAACTGGACTATCATTTGTTTTCAAGATGGATACAAGAGCAGGTGGTGCTATTAGTACTTTCCCTTTCCTCCACTTCCCAGTTCCAACCTGTTCAGCTGAAATCTCATCTATGCAAATGAGATTGTGAATGGATATTAAGAAAGAAACAAGTCAAAGTTCACTTCAAACATTTACCTCACTCCAGGCAAAGTTAACTTTCCTATGATGAAGGAGAATTAGCTGCAGGCCACTAAACCTGAGAGTGAGACTAATTTGCAGAAATGTGTCCAGGTCTCAGGTGTTACTGGTAACACAGCAACTCAAGCTGATATAGTTACACCAGCAATATTTGCAGCTCTCATACATCTCCACGACAGAGAAAAAGGTGTTGTACTGTAATCAGCCTCCTGTTCTGAGGGCGGACCCCATCACATGCTCACTCTTAGTACCACAAACAAAACTAAAAATGCTTTTTGAAGATAACTATACTGAATGCCTTATGACAAAGAAGGGGGAAGTGTAATTCTTATCCTCAGAAGCTGCAGGCATCGAGACTTCAATCCAGCAATTAAGCTTCAAGACTTGTCTGTCTGAAGACACCAGCCATTCAGAAACACTTTACAATTTGATCATGTATGTGATTTTTTTCATGGCACATATGTAAATATTTTAGTTACACATGTCCTGGGGAATTCAATAGTTTCCTCAACAGTGATCACAGTAGGGTATGTAAACATATGGTTTAACCCTAAGTGTGAAATAAAGAAATTTTAACTATAATTACTTTTACCAACCTATTAATTTCAAACAAACGCTGTTGTGCAATATGGACAGATCTAACAATATTTGTAGGTCTCTAATAGGTAACCTTGCTTATTTTCCATGCTGAAATTTTATCTTAAATGGCTTCAAAGGTAAAAGCAGAAAGAACTGGTTTATTTTGCCACTTAGATTGGATCAGATCATTCACATGCACGCTACAATTCAATGTAATTTTAAATACTATTCTCTTTTAGTGTAATGTGGGCATAAATACTTTTATTAACTCATCTTAACATTGACCACCTTAGCTAGAAATTCTTGCTGTTTACAAAGTTTTAGCTTGCACACCACTAGCAACGTACTAATGTTATTTCATGCTACTAAATGAGAGAAATTGGGCAAAGGAAAACTGCATATGGAACATGAAGAAAAATTCAGGCTCAGGACACCCTAACATTCCATGGAATAATGTACCCAAAGAATATCTCAGAGAAGCCTCAGAGATCATAAAGGCACATGCTGGCAGGAAAGCGCTTTTCCTCTGGTTTTTATGGACCCACAACACACAAAAGTTTCCAAAGGTCACCCAAGTTGTCATAGTTGTTCCCACGCAGGCTTGCCTATAAATGCCTACACAACCTTTTCCCTCTCATTAATTTGGAGTTTGAATTGCAAAAACTCGGTGTGTTCACAGACACACAAACATTACAAGCAATTCAACTATTTAAGTTGGATCTCCATAATGTTGTGGCATCAACCAAGCCACTGGAATTTTTTACCCAAAAACACTGCAATAATAGTGCAAGTGGGTGTATTTCCCCTTAGCACACACAAGGTTTATACTTCCAAACCTACTGGATACAAACACTCTACCTTACACTATGTGATGCAAAGAGAATAGCAAGGAAGGCTCTGCAAACAACAGGGGTTCCTTGCACCTGCCACAGCCATAAACATGTGAGCTGAAAAAAATAGGACTAGGAGAGGAAAGCAATATGGCCAAGGAGTTGTGCAGAGACAGACACTTTCTACACTACAAGAATAAGCTTTTATTCTGTCTTCCCTGCAGCTCTGCTCTCTTCACCTACCAAGCCACGTGCACCTGGCAGTTCAGAAAGCTCTGCACACAGCCTAGCACAGAGTCAGGGCCTCCTCAATGAAGCATGTGAGGGTTTAGAACAAAAGTATATGGTGTTTTTACCTATTTTCCATTTTTTCTAAATGAAGGAATAACAGATGCTGGTCTCTGTGCCTTCTGATAGCCTGGCTACAGCCACCAAGCCAGAAACCACTGTCATGGACACTGCTGGGAGGGCAGTCACACGAACAGAGTTGGGAACATATGTACACAGACAGCTGCCTCAGTAATATTCATATATTACATTTCAGTACACATACTAAAAAGCACAGTTTTATAAAGATAGATGAGTTAGGTTTTCATGTTCTTAGCTTACCAGAGGACACTCTTGCTAGTACTGATGGGCAGAACTAGCTAAAAGGACTGCAGACTGAGTACAAAAAATGAGATATGTCAAATGTGACAAGAAAAAAGAGCACACGTTAATTATTTTTAAAATAGATACCAACAAGGAAAAAAGACTTATCTTAAAGCACCAATATACACCTGACAAGCTTATTCACTTGTGTAGTGATATGTGCAAGCAGTATCGTGCTATTTTCTTTCAGTATCTGTCAATCTAACAATATACTCAAGGAAAATAATCTAAAAGTACAAGCAAAGGTGTGCAATGATAGCCATTAGATAATACATCACTTTAGTTCTAAGTCTATCCTGTAGTTAGGAGTATCATTTAAGGAGGTAAACATTAAAATATAAAGTCATCGTGCACTAAAGTCAAAGGGACATATGCTTGGTCTTAACTATGCAGTTAAGAATGGTCAATTCCCAAGCAGCATATTTTAGATTTGGAAGTGGGAGCCCATAAAACCATGCAGTCAGTCATCATGCAAAGAAAGGGCAGTGTATATCACTTGCCCAAAATCTCTCTGTACAGTAATGAACCTCTGTAATAAGGCTACCCAGTCAATTATAAATCTGGCATTCCCAAGTGTATTTTGGAGTGTGACTTCAGTAAATATTGCCATCAGAGTGGTTCAGAGATATACCTCCTCAGCCTTCTAGAAAAAAAAAACAAACCCAAACATTAAAAATGAGCCAATTTCTCCATGTGTCATTATACTGCTGTGAACATAACACAGGACTGGAAATTCTAAGGCTGCCATAAATAGATCTTTCCGCTGAAAACCTGTAGTCTAGTGGTAGATCAACCTCATTAAACACACAAGCTTCAAATGAAGTTCGCATTTCTCCAAGTGAAGAGCTTACAGATTAAGTCAGTCAAGACAACATTGGCTCAACACTTCCCAGATGCATGAAGGGTACGGGTAGCAGAGCACTTGGAGTCTCTTGTTTTGGGCTCTGCTCATATTCCTACCCAGTGAGCAGCAGCCCAGTGTAACTGCAGGAACAGCTCACCACGTCTTAAGCCAGACCTGCAGTGAACTGTGCAGGTAAGTGGAACAAACAATGAGAATTTGAGCTACCCTCACAAATGGGTTCATCAGGAATACTTCAAAAGGCTTATAACCTTGCCAAATTTGAAAACACAATGTATTAATTTAAATGGCAATCACATTGATGGTTCCAGCTAACCACAGACACAAAGTTTTACACATAAATGCAAAATAATTCATTGTGCATTTCACATTAAGGCTCTTTGCATGACTTGCACCCAATTATCATTTTCTTGCTCAAATTCAAGCTTTGTATGTACCCACTTCATTGCACATGACTTTACTTATAAACAGAACTCTGATACTTCTTCTGAGGACAATTTTATCATGCTTTAAAACAAACAAAAGTGAAATTTCAGATGACTGGACAGCTGCACAAGGCTTTAAGAAAGAACTTCTTCTACTCTTTAACGTTTATCAAGTAAATCATTCTAATAATCCACAATGCTATTACTTCTACAGTTACACTCTTCTATTTTTCTTCTTTTTGATGATCGCCATCTTATAAACCAACAACAAGAATATATTTCTAAGAGATGAATGCCTCTCCCACACAGAATCCCATATTAGGGGGGTTTATTAGTGGTTTATGACTGTCATTCTTCAACAAGACTGCTTCTCTTGTATGAAACCTAAAATTTATTTTCTTATCCACTCTATCAGTGGCTTCATTTGTTCTTCCCAATTTGTTTGTTCTTTTTTATTTTTTTGGAAAAAAGCTTTCCTCTACAGCATAGCTATTTCCTGACTGCCTGTATACCTGGCACTTCCACTACATCATCAGTCAATTGATATTCTCTTTATCCAGTCACCTGCTGTCATACTACTCACACAAAGAAAATTGTCAGGCCCACAACAACATGCCTCACAAGCTTTCTGAGCCTCCCCCTAACAATTTTAAGTTCTTCCTTCTTTTGATGATCACTTTCATAACTACAGCTTTCATGTTTGTTCATACAGAAGATTAGCACTTCTCAGCCACGCTGCGTACACGCATCAGGAGCCCAGCTTTTCTACACTGGCTTAAAAGAAAGTAGCTACCAGCCACTCTGAAGAATGCTGCAGTATCATAATCACTGTGTGAGAATAATTTCAACAGCAGCAACAAAGCAAGGTGCAGGCTTAAGTGAAAATAGGATCAAAGACTTACATTATACCAGTATTATACAATGGGGTAAACTTCAGGAGATTAATCCCCAAAATATAATTCAGAACAATTCCAACACCTTCAAATGAATTTAAGAAATAAAAATTTAATATAAAAATTTAAAAGAGAAAGAGAACATTAAACACAGGCTTATGGCGATCAGCTGGGACACAACACACCAGAGCTGTCCTCCTACAGTCTACATCTCACAATAGATTTTTAAAAAAAAGGTAAAAATCACACTCAAAAAAAATCCATAAAAAGGTCGAATTTTCTGTGTATCTGCCACTCACTTACGGACAAGCGTCCATAACTCTACAACTACACCTCTACAACTTCTTCGCTTTATCCTGAAGTGTCAAAAAAAAAAAATCTGAAAAGGACCCTTATTCTCCATCAACTAAGGGTCCTTTTATTCATTCTGTTTTCTTTATTCATCCATGAGCTGGAATATGATTGACATCTTCTCCATCAGAACTGTACAGCAGCATGACAAGCTAATTATTATATAAAAAATGATACACATTACCTCTCCAGGTCAAGCTACAATCCTCTAGTTGAATGTCATTTTTAAAATTGCAAGCTTTAATAAATTGTGTATCATTCTAGTCCAGACATCACACTCAGTTTCAGAGAAGGTTTCCTGAAAATCAAGGTTTTATTATTTCTATGTAGTTTTTGGTGACTGCTAT
Organism: Hylia prasina; assembly: GCA_013397195.1. Classification (NCBI taxonomy): domain Eukaryota; kingdom Metazoa; phylum Chordata; class Aves; order Passeriformes; family Sylviidae; genus Hylia; species Hylia prasina. The sequence goes on along the minus strand of VYXD01011176.1, from coordinate 15,757 downwards.
CAGTATTGCTAATAAAAACTGGCAACCCTTCCTCTGCAGCAAATTTCTTCTACTTTTATCAGAGCTCTCGAGAACCAAAAGTGACAAAAGGACCTGACTTCTTAAACCAAATTTTTACTTTGGCTTCACAGCTTAAACTGGCTGGAATTAGCTATCTTTTCCCCCCCCAGCTATCTTTCCATGCCCCAGATCAATCAGTTGTCAAAAATGCATTCATATCCAATAAGAACAACAAAATATGGGAGGGGATACATCAGAGCAAGCAAATGCATTTATACATTCAGAATGCAGGCAGAGGCAGGAGACAATTAGAGAAGGAAATTCAAAAATAAGGCATTTCCTGAGGATTAATGAGTGGGTGGTAGTGTTTGACAGTCAAGGGCAGGATGGGCTCTGCAACCAGCACAATTCATTAATCCCCCAGGCAACACAAACTGCTAATTTTTTTCTGCACTTCTTATCTTCCTTAACATCTAATTAAAATTTCCACTAAATCTGACACCATCGTTCCCTCACAGAATCACAGAATGGTTTGGTTTGGAAGAGACCTTAAATATCATCTAGTTCCAATCCCTCTATCATGGGCAGGGCAAGTCCCACTGGACCAGATTGCTCAAAGTCCCATCCAGCCTGCCTTTGAACACTTGAACGCTTCCAGGGATAGAGTATCCAGAACTTCTCTGGGCAACCTGTGCCTCACCACCCTCATAGTGAAGAACTGCTTCCTAATATCTCATCTAAACTCACCATCTATCAGTCTGAAGACATTTCCCCTTGCCTTGTCACTACATGCTTTTGTAAGAATTCCCTCTTTCACTTCCCTGTAGGCCCCCTTCAGGTACTGGAAGGTGCTGTATTGTTTCACTGAGGCCTTTTCTTCTCCAGGCTGAACAGCCCCAGATCTCTCAGCCTGTCTGCAGAGGAGAAGTGCCCCAGCACCCTGAGCATCTCCATGGACCTTCTCCAGACTTGCTCCAACCGGTTCATGGGTTTCTTATGTCAGGAGCCCCAGAGCTGGATGCAGCAGTCCAGCTGGGGTCTCACCAGCGCAGAGAGGCAGAATCCCTTCCCTTGCTCTGCTACCCATGCTGCTTTTGATGCAGCCCTGGGCACACAGTTGGCATTCTGGGAAGCAAGTGCACATTGCCACGACATGCTGAGTTTCTCATCCACCAACATTCCCAAGTCCTACTCATCACCTCTGCTCTTAGGCCATTTTCTGCCCAGCTTTTGTGTTTGGGACTGTCCCAAGCCATGTACAGGTCTTTATACTTGGCCTTGTTGAACTTCATGACATCCAGATCCCAATGCTGTCTGTATGTCTGAACAGTCCTACTAAGATAAATAACATCTATACAATCACAGAATTAATACCTGGTTCAAAAGGCCAAGTAACTTTTCAAGTTTCAGAAAGTAGTTCTAATTTTCTTCTAAAGACGAAAAATGTTCTCAGCCTTAGAAGCAGAAAGGGCTCAGCAAATATAATCTTTTCCTTTCAATTACAAGCTGCTTGATGGCCTCCATTATCCAGCAGCAGCAAAGAGCAAATCGAGTATTGGAGAGAACAACTGATTTTCAAGCTGCCTTTCAGTGCCTTAGGAAGCCACATACAGTAATGCATTACCAAACATGTCCCAGCCAGCAAACATTCCTCTCCATCACCATAACTCCACACTAACCTGTGACAGGTGCATCTATGTCCAGCAAATTTTTTTCCTGGCGGAGAATCGAAGCTCCCTCTGTTATTATTCTCAAAGCGACACTCTCTTCCAGTCTCCCTTCTTTCATAAGGTGTGCCTTTAAGATATCCACACGAGGTTTTCCATCATTATCAAACACTTCCTTAGCTGTGAGACGGTGACTTGGAGGAAATGGGACAGCTAGATGGAAAAAAACCAAAAAGTATGTGGTCACTCTTCATAGAAATGCTTTCATTATTGGCATATTTCAAAACACACCTCTGCTGCAAAACAAGGTTACCAAGGATTTTCTGCTGCCTCTTATAATTTGTGGTTTAAATTGTACATAGATTCCCAAAGATACCATTAAAGTGCATGTATTCTGCAATATATATTATCACACATGCAAGAAGTAATTCATGCTTATAAAAGAATTGAGAGGAGTATTTAGGCCATAATTACAGGTAGATACATTCAAGCAAGTCCCCCAAAAGGCATGAGAAGATCAGGGAAAGGACGGAACAGGGTTTGAACAGCTCTGGTAGAACTAGAGAATATTGACATCCCTTCCATTAACAGCATAAAATGCACAAACAAGTGCAGTATTTAATATCTGTGCGTGAACATGCATAGATACACTCCAATTAAAATCCTAAATCCAAGACAGAGCTCTCTCTAATGACTTTGGGTAGAGGGATGTAAGATGTTTTCCCTGTATGAGAAATAGTTTGCTACATAAGATACACCAGAAACCCACCTGTGCTGAATAGACCATTCCAGCACAGACAGGGCCGAGGATGTATCAGACTGAAGTTGAAAATAAATGGATAAATACAAAGGTTGTCCTGGCAGCATGGCAGCAACCAGCAAGCTGCACACGGTCCTCAGGTAAGGTCAGAGGCATAAACTTGTAATTTCCTGCTCTCCTGGAGCCAGCTGGAGCAAGAAAACTCAGAGGTGATGCTGTCAGTTGCCAGGATGAGGCTGGAACATTATCCCAGCTTAACCCCCTTTCCCTTACAGTTCAGCTGGAGTGGCATTAGGCAGTGCCTGCCTCACCAGCCACAGGATAATTATCCTGATCCCTGCCACACATGCAAGAGGGTCAGGTTGCTACAGAGCTCCAAGCAAGGACAGGAGGTGACTGCAGGGCCAGTTTCAGCTGGTCACATCTGCAGTGCAACCCTGTCCCTGCCAAAGGGTCTTGTCCCCTGTGGAATGTCTTACTGGCAGCTTTGCCCCACCACAAGACATGAACCCATAACACAGCAGATCAATATACATGTCAGCTTCTGTTTTCTTGTAATTTCACCATCAGCGGACTTCCAAAACCAGTAACTCACACTCATTATTTAAAGTTCAAACCAGGCACTCTTCTCTTACACTACCAGAAGTAACAGGGCATAAAATAAAAATTTTCACTTTAGGCAGTTATCTTCCACTGATATTTTTGACACAAGCAGCCTCAGAAAATGCCTTTCCCCCCACCTCAATGGTATTTTTTTTCCTTTTTGCTGCTCCAGCACTCCATTCACTGAAATAATCTGGTGGGGAGTTAAGAATATGGGTGTCTGAAAAACACTGAAGCCTGACTGCTCTCTCACTTAAACACAGGACAAAAAGGAGAGAAGATGAAAATGTATGAAATAAGCAATTTATTATGCAACACAGAAAAAGAATAATCTTTTCTAAAAAATGGAAGGTGAGTGATAGCTCAGGAGTTCTCCAAGCCTCCAGCCTCTTCTTACAAAAAAAAAACAAAAACAAAACAAAACTCTGGAAGGCTACCTGGTTCTAATGACCCTGCATTTCCAGCATGGAGAAAGGAGGAAAGGGAAAAGTTGGTAGATATCTGCAGTCACCTTGGCTGGAAGAAGCACATACCATTAACTTGCATTCCCTTAGCAGGACAATGGCCACTGTTCCTGCCAAAAGGTATCCTAATGCACTAACCTGTGCAGTGCCAGTGCTTTGAGGTAACTACCATATATGCTTGTATCCTCAAAGGAGATTTTTACACTTATAAAGACAGAGCAAAACACAGATGCAATGACAATAGCAGACAAAAGCTATGACATAAAACCTACTGATACAGAAAAAAATGACATGTTACAGCACTGTAAGGGTTATACAGGCAGAGCTCTAACAAAGACATACCTGCACCTAATTAAAGAGAAAAAGATACTGTTCCAATAGGAGATGAATCATGATTAATTAGCAAAACCATGAGTGACTGAATAGACCACAAATTGCATCTTCCATTATAAGAATATTAACTTTGAATATACACATACACAGAGCTTCCACAGAAGAACAACGTAAGAAATGGTCATGTTCATGGAGAAGTCAGGTAAACATCATTTTTACTAGTAAGACTCACAAATGCCTGTATCAACCAAAATCCTTTTAATAAATACAACAAACATTTAACTTCCATTGCTTTATAGAGAGCAATGTTACCATCTGAATTCACAGGTATCCATCTGTTTCTCCATTCCTTTTTTTTTCTGCTTTTTGAAACCTGTGGTATTAGCATATATAAGTAAATAATAAAAAAATGCAATAAATTTGACTCTTATCAGAAATAAATCCTGGAATCTCATCAGACACTAACTGTGCACACAGATTACACAAGGAAAAGCACGGAACTGGGAGAGGAGGTCACCAGGGAAAGGCAGGAAGAGGAAAGAGTGGGTGACTGAAATGACAGCACTGAGCTCCCCGTCGTGGCAAAGGCCCAGGTGATGTTTTTGTAAAAACAGGCAGGAGTCTGTATTAAGCAAAGGCCATAAAAAAGAGGAGAGGCAATAAAATGGGCCATCTACATCTAATACATATTTTTAGAAGTTTAATGACAAATCTCACTACAAGACCACCACACAAGACTCACGCATGCGTAATCACTCTGTAAAACTTAAAACCTGCACTGGTGTCCACCTCACTTCCATTACTTTCTTCATACTGGCATAAAAAACCAAACTATTCACCAAGTGAAATACTACCCTGGTGGTTTGGTCATAAAATAGGGACCACAACCAAATACAAAGAAACAAAGTTTTAAACCCTTGACCTCAACCTGTCAGTAACATTCTCCTGAGATCTGAAAACACAAGAAAATACTCTTTAACCACTTACTAGCGGGGATTTTTCCACTTGTGCTTTCAGGTCTCTTGAGCATGTTCCAGCAAATGGAGGAAAAGATCAACCTGTTCTTTCACTGTTCTTGCAGGCTTCTGCAAAACCCATCTCATCATTAACACAGCCACTGCAAAGGTCAAACATCATTACTGTTTCTCTCAAATATTAAGCAGCCGCTCTGGAACAAATAAATAAACCATAAAGAGCTCTGCTTAATTAGAGTGGACCATGTGTGCACGCATAAATAAAATACAGCATGTGGCAAAGCAAGCATTATTTTGTTTATATATTATTCATTTTAAAATGAAGCTGTACACTAAATTAATACTCTCAGAGGAGACTGCCCATAAGAAAAACTCTCTTTCATCAATATTCAAGTTCCCAAATTATCTCCCCCTGTAATGCCTGTCCTATAATTTTATATAACTTAGGCTGTATGGCTGTACATAAGTATGTTTATAGCACACCATACTTTTATCACAAATAAATGTTTGCATTTTTACTTGTAAGGAAAACACACCAATAACTGCTAACATCACAATAACCCAAGACACTGCATTTGTCTGATGGTAATTCGCAATTCTCCATTTTGAGAAACGTTTGCATTACAGCAGTGCCCAGAGCACAAGTTATTAAACACATGGACACTTATGCCACAGGTGTAAAAGAAAAATTAAAAGGTCACTCTGCAGCTTTGGGTTTGGGTTTTTTTACAGCTACTTCTTAACCTCCAGACTCAGTATGCATAAAAATTTCCTAAAACTATGATAAAAATCATCTCAGAAACACCAACAAAACTGTATTTTGTAAAGACAGGAACATTTTTAATAGTTAACTAACAGGTTTTGCAGTCTGACTTTGAAAATCTACACCTATTTTATAATGTGTTTAACATACCATAATCTTGAGCATTCCTGCTGACCAGTAACACCCATACCAGAGTTTTTACTATTTAATTTGAGTTCTGCATTTCTGCACCATATTGGGTCTGACAAAATCTATGTGGCAACACAAAGAAGCAGCCAAAGATCAACTATTCAGCCTAAAGACATTGGTTTAGCATTACCTAATTCCTGCACAGTTGCCTATGAACTTCTGGCTTACTTGGCTTCTATGAATCTAAGGGGGAAGAACAATGAAATTTTTTTTCAAGAGCTCTGCTTAAATCAGGTGACAGACTGAAACAAGATGATGATTCACCACCATCCACAGCTGCTAAAGGGGAACATAGTGAAACCCCCCAGGCAGTGCACGGCTCACCAAAGCAGTGGAAAAAGGAAAGGGCACTGCCAAAGATGCTCAGCCATGCAAGACATGGATCTCTCATGTGACAAACATCCCCTCTCGACAGATTTCCTCAGGCACCACACGGATAATGCTTTCATCTGCATACACAAGTTTTCAGGAGACTTATTCAACCATTCAAACACACTGAATCACTGCAATCTCTTTTAACCTGCACACTGCTTCCTTAGCAAGTATTTTTTAGGGGTACATACAGAAGAGTGAGTTATTCAGAACACAAAATTTCTTTCCAATATAAAATTTTGTATTACAGCATTCATAACATGTGCAAGTTCTTATTAGCTTTCTGTGTACTTGGCAGGAAAATATGTCTACACCTGATTAAAAAAAATCCAATTATTTATATGACAGCAAAAGAGCCAAACCAAAATCATCTCATCAGTGGAGCCGAAATTGGAGCACATGTTCTGATGTTTTCTAACAAAAACTATCAGGTTTCATTTTACATTAGCTACTGTCATTAGAGTAGGCACTAGAATTGGCAATCTCTCTCTAAAAGATCAAGCTTTCACCTGCTATTTTTAAGACATGACGTATTTGAGGACTGTTTTTACTAAATCTGCTCACCAGATGGTGAAAGTGTTGGAAATTAGAATCTGGAAAATAAATCTACAGTATAAAATAAGAAGCAGCTATGAGGATTCCTATAGAAATTCAGCATGAATTATTCTTCATTGCCAACAAGTTCTTGCAACGTAATCAGAAGTACTCACAACCGTATTTGCTAAAAGATGTAATTAAATTAACATCACTCATGAGCAAGGCATTTTGCTTCGCAGAAAGCTGAAGTTTTCACTGGGCAAGCTAGTCAATACTGCATAAAGAAACAGTCCATCAAAAAGAATGTTGCACAAAGATACTTTTGAGTAAAAGCACCTGGATGTGAACCGAATTGGAAGCAGACAAGAGAGTCATACCTCAACAAAGCTCACATATACCAAATTTAGAGAGAAACGAGAAAGGAGCTCCTTTCACAGATCTCAGCTGACAACACAGAAAACAGGCCACTTGACATGAGGCAGTAACACCTGTGGCCCAGAAAAAAACAGAAGGTACTACAGGTTGGCAAGGAAACTACTTCTCACAAGACTAAGATGAGCCACGCTAGCATTATTTTTTGATGCACAAAAGCTCAAACTATAAAAATTTTGAAAACTAACAAAAGACACTTCATCAAATATCCCAGTTCCCATGACTATTTTTAATATATTTTGACACTTCAGTCATAATTGGGGAACAGAACAGCAAAGACAGAATTGCCTCAGAGAAGCGCGCCTTACTTTAGACAGAAGCTGTGACAGGACAGTGTTTGTAAAAGGAAGGGCTGTGTCAACCATGTACTGATCCCAACATATTGGCATGTTGTTTCCAGGCACCAAGGCTGTGGCCGTCTAATCAGCAGGCTTCAGACCCCTTTGCTCCTCCAATGAAATGTTCCACTCTAAGACAACTCATTCCAGCACACTACACCAGTCCTCATGCAGCATAACTCCATGATACCTTAGGAAGCAAAATACCTTTACAGGATTTGAGCCTCAAACTTAATAGGGAAGGATGAAGCCTTATCCCTGTGCACCTTGTTCCTTCACAGGAGAGGGCTGTCTCTGACCAGCTGTGCAGCTGGGACTTACTTGCACATTGTGCCACGAGCTCTATCAGTACATCTCAGCCATAAAGATAAGTTTTTGACAGGAAGATCTTCTCTCAACTGCCTCTGCCATTTTAATGAACACACAGGGATCTTTTAGCAAACACACGAGTGGCACAGCAGAGAAGGAGGACAATAAAAGTCACCATTTCTGTCTAATTACCAAGCTCAAGTATGATGGGTTGCCCCTGGCTGGATGCCAGGTGCCTGTTCTTACGGGATGAAAGGCTACCACTTCCCATCACTTAGGAATTGCTATGGCCTTTTCATGGCATTACTGACCTCCTCCTGAATACACAATGCCTGACAATAAGAAAAGCATATAGCAACGCTTATCTTCAACTATTTAAAAGAGCATAACCAATCTCCTCGTAAACTCTGGTCAAATTATATTTTGAAAGAACCACCGTAAGTAGTTGTATCACCTTCAGTCACTTAAAAAAAATCCATTAAAAACAACATCCACTGCTTTAGAATTTGCTTTTCTTTATATTCACCACAGGAAGCTTTAAAACTTTACCAAACAATTTACACAAAGAGGGTCTGCCAAGAGGTTAGAGCAGTGGCCCATTATTCTTGCTCTGGTCTCAAATGAAGAATAGTTATAAAAACTACCAAGGTCTGGATAAACACACAAGATTCCCTTGGTGGTTTGACTTTTGACTAGCGAATTGATTAACATGTACCTATCTCAACCACTCTGAACACTTTTGTAACAAATTGTGGCATTGGTATCAGCAACATACATAAATGTATATTTCTGTAACAAGCCAAATCTAACTCTAATTTTCAATCATGATCAAGCAATTAACAATAAAAATGGTTTTCAGTTTTTCAGAAAAAGTTGGAGAAAAAAATTATATCAGAATTTTTCCAGAACATTTACAGGCAACAGACACATCAGAAAGCATAGGAACCCTGAGAACCCAAGAGGAGGTACAGGCTGGAAAGAGGAAGGGAAAGAGGTACACTTTAAAAAAACCTTCATGAAAGAAAAGCCTCCTAATTCAAAGGCATAGGTCTGTATGAAATATCAAATTGTAGTGTACATAGTTATACACTGGCAACATTCCCAGAGTATCTTTTGGCCAACTACAGGGACAAACAAACAAGTCCTATCAGCCTTAAAGAGCACAAACAACACATATCCCTATAAAATATTACAAAAGAGTATTCTTTCCTTGTGTTTGAGATCATATGCAAGTATCTTTGACATTTATGATCCACTCCTGTCCACAGTTCACGGATAAAAAAAATCAACTACAATATAAAGTAGAGAGGAAAAATTCATTTCAACAGGAAACATTCCCAGTTAGGACCAACACATACAGTAAAAACTGGAAAATGTGATTGTAGCTTCCTGGCCTCATCAGAAAAGTTTGTTTTTCTACTTTGTTACACCCAAGTTTTTCCATAGGCCTCGAACTGAATACTGTTGAGTTTTGTTTTTATTAGCTTTTGGAACAGAGAACAATAATTACCCAGAGTTTAAATTCCTTTAGGGGAACAATTCATTTGGAGAAAACAGTCAGGGGAAAAAGAACCCTGTAACAATGGAAAATACCAAAGGTCTTCCAACACTTAGATAAGGAATCAGGCACAGTTCTCCATCCCTCAAAATACTTGAGTGATGGATATTTTTTTTTCCTATGGTAAAGCTTCACTATTGTTCCTAATTGGAAGCAATTAGGAAGTGATTGAATGTGATGTTATTTTAATCTACAGGGAAAAAATACCCAAATAATCAATTCTAGGACCTAGAAAACCTTCAGGTATTAATCCAAATTTATGGCACCATAAATTTCTTCTGATTTTTTGGTTCAACTTTAGTCAGTTGACACTACCAAACTGCAGTCTCCTACAAGGCAAAGGTAGCTAAAAGAGGGCAAGGTTTAAATACAACAAAGATTTAGCTTCCAAAAATTGACCACAGTCTGGCACTTGTCAGACAAATTTGTTAAAACAAGTCATAGAACTCATAGAATAGTTTGGGTCAAAAAGGACCTCAAGCAGCATCAAGTTCCAACCCCTCTGCCATGAGCAGGGACACCTTCCACTAGACCAGGTTGCTCAAAGACCCATCCACCCTGGCTTTGAACTCCTAAAAGGAGAGGTAAGTGCAAGTAAAGCAGCCTTTATTTGGAGACAGTCTGTTTCCAAACACTCCTTAAATGCCACATTACAGAAATTGCTCTGCTTAAATGTCAGCCTGCAGAGGTTGATTCCTGGAACAAGAAACACCAGCACATCTCTTGCTGCTACAAGAAAGTTCACTGGGCAGAAGAAATGAAAGTTCCTGCTAGCATTACTAAGTAATCATTAGAAAAATACATCTCACATTTCAAATTTAGGGCTATTTGGCACCTAGCAATTGATAACTTTCCCAAACAATGTGCAGCCTAAGGACAAAGGACAAAGACAAGGGGGTAGGGATGCTCACAGACCAAGACTGCCTGTCTCTTCCAGGTTCCAAGCCATTGAATGCTGATCAAAGGACTTGCAAATAGAATCTCTGAATCATGTTTTATTTTATTTGAAATGTTTTTAAAAAGCAAAGTTTTGGAAAAACAAACAAATAATTCAAACACCTTACCTAAGACAATAAATATCAGGATGTGGAAAACATTTAAAGCGTTAATGCCTGAACTATGCCCTGTGAACGAAATCAAAAAGACATGCTGACCTGCAAATGTTAACCTGGTTTATTATTTTGCTGATCATGAGGCATGCAGTAAGTAGCAGATATACACCAGCATGGCATAAATCAGTCAGACAAGTATAAGGAATAAGCCTTACAAATATAAGTATGTGTAAGAACCAAGTGTAGCTGGAGCCAAATTAACCTTAAGAAGAAGTTGGAAACAGCAGTTGATGTGTGGGTGTTTTGTTTGTTTCAGGTTTTGTTTGAATTTTGGGATATTTTTTTTTAAATCCCAAAGAGCTTTGCTTGTTATAGTAGCATTCTAGCCTTTGACAGAAGTTTTAAATCAGCATACTTTGACAGAAGTTTTAAATCAGCATACTTCTGGCTGAGTCAATCTATACTGACTCACACTGGTTTATGGTGTACAAGGAACCGGCCAAGCTCTGCACATACTAGTGTGAAAAACATCATTTCAGAATTCCACTAAAACAGAGTTCTGCTTGTTCAGCCATAATCAATAGACAGGAAACACATGGGCATAAAAAATCTGCACCTGATTATATAATAAATATAATATAATGTGTACTAGGCTACATGTATTATTGATTCAATAACAGCCCCTGCTTATTCAGGGGTCAGGTCATATACCTGGAAAAACAGCAACATAAAATACTAGCCATTTTTTCTTCCCCTATGCAGTTTAATGTCTAGATACCAACTAGTCCTCACAGAAGGGTTTGGCTTTGTCTGCATTAGGATTTAGGGACATACACTTCATGTTACACAGTGTCATATTTTAAGCGAACAAAATCCCCATCTCAGTCTTCACTATACTCAAAGAGTTGAAATGGCTGGTTTCTCCTGGAACCCAGCAAATGCTTAGTACAATTTGTTTCTTCTTGCCTGATATCAGAGATACTGCTTACCAGTCCAAACTAACACCCCAGTTCAAACTACAACATTCAATAGGGGAATTCAACCCTTCGTTTAAAGAAGGGGCATGAGCAGAAGGCAAAGTGAGCCCTCCATGGGCCCTCTAAGCAAAGGTGCCTTTCTCTCCTGATGAAAAGAACTGAATCTCATCCATGAGACTGCAATGAATAGTTTCATATACAACTACTTCTTCTTCCAACATGCTCAGAGGACTAATTTTCCTGTGATGTTATTAGAGCTCACACAGATCAATACTAAAGATCATGGACCACATTTACCACTGTGCTGTGCTGTAATGCCATTCAACAAATGTCCTCTCTAATCCAGCATTAACAGATCACACTGAGCTTTGAAACTGGGCTCAGCCTGCTAACGATGTCTAAATAAAACTTGCCAAACCAAACCCAGGACACTGACATCAGTTCTCAAGCAATGCGGCTGTGAATCAGCCCTGATATTTTTGTTTGGTTTTCATGGCTTGCCTCTAACAGCACTTGTATCACAGAATGTCCACATGGAACTTCTGCCTTGGACTCATCATCAAAGCACATTTATTTCCATCAACTAACCTGGACTTCTGTAAAAAGTTGTTTTTATTTTAAAAGTAACAAAACCAGAATTTGTAAGAAAAAAAAATAGCATTTTTAAAAGGCAAGTTTTTGTTGACTGGAACGTTATGTAGTTTGATAGGCACTTTTTTTAAACTGTTTTTCTTTTTTTTTTCTGGGTACACGTGGCAGCAATAGTTTCAAAGCTCTCAATAAAAGCTTCTAGTCCTGTATTTAAAAGGGTATTTAACCCAAAGCCTACTTTTATTTATAATAGATGCTTTTATATCTTTTGTAAACCGTATCTTCCCTCAAATCTCAATTGCTGCTTAATAAACGTTACATAAAAATATATCTGTCTAAATTTACCATTTTGCTCATACTCTCTGAAACATCCTGTTCTTAAGCAGAACACTGGAGTTTAAAAAAAACAGCTTAATGAAGGAGTAAGAGAATCAGACACCTGTGCTTTATTCCCAGTTTGGTTGTGCAAAAGCAATTAATTATTTTTGCCAGCGACTAAACATACAGAACACACAGAAAGAGCTCAGCACTGGGGTGCTCAGTTCTGTCATGCACCATCATGTGTTGGTCATGGTGCCTCCGTGTGATGCCTCTATGAAGATCAGCACAGCACAACAGGACTCCCAGCACACTTCCCCCCACCAAAAAATGTCATGGAAGGAGCACAGTTACCAGAAGGACGCCAGGAAAATGGGACTCTCTCCCATTCGCTACTGGCGAGGGGGCATCAGGCACTTTCAGTCACATCTTGGGTCTCATATCCTTTAATGCAGAACAGGTCACTGTTTTTACAAACCAAGATCAAAAGAGATTTCAATCAGCCACTCATCCAGTGAAGGGCTGGCTGAGAGACCTCAGCTCAAAATACCATCTTCCCCTACCTTGACCAAGACCAAAATATTTTTCCACAGATGACTCAAAATCCCTGGACCAGACAGTAAGAAAGGAAATGTGACACTGCAGCCTAGGCAGATGCAGGCACTGGGCAAACTAAACTCATGCCTTTGGCTACAAAGGCCACTTCCACATTTGACATTCACTGATCCCCCAGATGCAAAAATGACCTCATCTGTTGCAGGGTCAGGAATTTTGACAGCAACATTTCCCTACTGCATGAATAATTTTTCTCCGGTCCTAAGGAGTCTGAATTCTTCTTTTACACTAAGCAGTTAACTTTTTGAGACAAGCTGAGGACACTCTTTTTTTCCTCCAGGAAGAAGTAACAGAGTACTAGTGCACCTTCCCAGAGGTAAGAACTTCTACTCCTCCTTGAACCAAAGTTTTTTTTATCTAGCCTGAGATGAAGGTATGGCTACAAGATTAAGGGGGGAGAACAACAGAGGGACAACTGTGCAAGTTTTTGCTGCAACATGGCAGTATTGACATCAATAGTGGTAAGTATTAATAATGAATGTTTGGACAAATCAAATTAAGATTTTTTCACATAAGGAACCATAAAAAGCAACGGCAGAAAACAGGATTCAAGTGCTCTAGAAAATAACTCAAGTTTCTCAAATTTCTGCTTATACATGAAAGTAATGACCATTAGCCAGAGGAGAAGCCTCAGATAGTATTTATCATGAAATATATAAACAGGTCCATTCATCAATGGATTGCAAATGACAAAACAGCCTACACATTTCACTGGTTCTTAATCTCTCAAGTCCATTCACTCACTGTATTATCAAGAGATAAGCTTACCTGTAAGGTTCATCAGAATTTTTTCACTAAATTTTATCTTAGCAATAAACCAGACTTTACCTGTGTGATATATCGCTATATCAACATTACTGATCTAACTAGTAAAGCTGACCTGCTGCATTATATATAATAATATATTATTATAATGAAGGGAAGCAGGGAAGCAGGACCTGAAGAAACTTGCCATGATCACAACCTAGCACCAAAAAGCCATCCAGTATCTACAATCCACGATGTGCTGCTTGGCTTTTCTCGCTCAGAGAGTGATGCACTGATCTGCTCTGTTCGACGCATTACTTCATTTCACTGCATCATCCTGACCCAAGGAAAACAGTTACTACTTAGGTGGAACACGGGGTTGTTTCCTTCAAATAGATTCAAAGGTCTAGTTCCTGCTACTTGCAGATCAAAGCAGCACCTTTCTGAGAGCACAGTTACTTCTCATGCTGAGCAATGGGCTTGCACTAAGTATCTAATAATGACCTGCAGATAAAAGGTCTATTTCATAGACCAAATGATGGGGTAGGAGAACACAGAATTGACTGGTTCATGCAGATCTCCCACTATTGCAAGAGAGGCTGCAGGAAGGTCAGGGAAAAGAACACTTTATAGCCTAAACAAGCAGTGATAAACAAAACATATTTCGGGTGCACAACATTACCCAAAACAGATCTGTAACCACACACAAAAGGTTTTCTCCTGTTTACTGAACTCTTCTGCAGTTTTATGTAACAGTTTGAATGTTTCCTAAGGAAGAAAATGATCAATAAAATTACTTCTCACAGACTTCTACACAAAATCATCTCCAAGACCTCTGGTGTGCTGGTGGCCTCCAAAATCAAATAGAGTAACAACACCAATGTAAAAATGGGTAATATACAAGGTATTCAAAATTCAGCAGTTTGGAACTGTCTCCTCCTGCATTCTGTTTTAAAGGTAAATTTCTAATGCAGCAGACATTAAAACCCCTGGCAGAGCCTCACTAGGTTGTAGGCTCAACTTGTGGAAGGCAGAGTCAAAATCCACGCCTTAGTGGCCTGAAAGGTATGTGGCAATTTGCACAGCCGGTACTGCTTCTCTGCATATGTTGTGACCAAGGCAACAGTTGCTCTGGGGATCAGTATAAAAAAAAAGAAGAGCCTTTACAATCTGCAGAAGTATCCCAAACTGAGCAATATGCCTTAGAAATTTCCTGTATCGAGAGGTTTTGTGGACCATTTTTCCAAATACATTCAGCTCTGCACCATTAAAAATAATTGCAAAAATTACAGTGATTACACTTCCTGAAGTGATTTCTAAATTGTTACCCTGCACCATTTGCTTGTATGGAGGACAGAGACAGCACACAGACATGAAGTATTTATAACACTTACCTACGCACAATTATTCTAAACAAAGCTCTCTGGTAAGTTTTGTATTTAACAGATAATCTATCAAAGAAATAATACACACCATGGTGGTATCAAGACAGACTGCTGATGCCCTTGTTACACGCTCTTACACATTTAATAATAAAGGAGTGAATTACGATTACAGAAATTGAAATGAACTTTAATATTCACTTGTGTTCACTTTGCATGCACACACTATAGACTACAGACTTTATCTATGAAAGCTATACAGAACTAGAAAGAAGTACCAAAGAATATACTGACTTGTATTCCCTTTTCCCACAAAAAAATCCACATCGCATACAGCTGAAAAGGTTAGAATGTTCCTTCAGGTTTGCTGAAGAACATTACATTGCACTGATGTGAACAACTGGTCACTTCTGACAGTGCTGCCCTAAGAAATTAAACTGGTTTTGTAGAAGTTTAGGTATGTGTCTTAAAAGTCTCATCACTTCACAGAAAATTCCATTTGAATTTGAAAGGTAATGGACACTAACCCACAAGCTCCCAAAAGCCCCAACAATCATATTTAGCAAACACACTGAATGGCTGCAAGGCTTCTAAACTATACTAACTCTTGGATCAATACACACACTCACAAAAGCACACAACCACCAGAAACATCTATTCCACGTGAGACATTTTGGAGGGAATAGTCAAAAAGAAATGCATTTCAGGGATGTGAGGACCCCAGGCAATTTGGATCCTCAGAACCTTCCTATATAATAATGCATTATACTCAAAGC
>VYXD01011174.1:212643-296316 GCA_013397195.1 Hylia prasina | reverse complement strand
CCTTCATCGGGGAAGCGTCCAAAATGGCGGGAAGGAGGAGGCTTTTAAACGCCAGCCCCGGGGTCGCGGTGCCGAGCCCTGCCCGCGGCCGCCCCGTGTCCCCAGAGCCGCCTGTCCCCTGCCCTGCCCCGGCCTGGCCGAGCCCCGCGCCCGGCTGCGCTGGGAGCGTCTCCATGGCAGGCAGGAGCGGCTTGTGCTTCTTCAGCCCTCTTGTTTACTTGATAGAAACTTCAAACCGGACGTGTTTAGTCACAGAGCAGAAATCTGTTTCTGTCTGTCCGCCAAACCGATAGGAAATACAGCTTCTGTGGCAATACATGCAGGCACCGCCTGCCCCTTTTTTTTTTTTTTTTTCTCCCTTTCACGCTTTTTTTTCCCCCCCTTCTTTTAATTCGTGCTGAAAAGCAGAGCTTGTCAGAGTGTGAGTGACTTTTTCCAGGGAGCTATGAAGAAATACTCCAAATGTCTTGGGTGTGAAAGTTCCAGGAACGTATTTTTCAGTCCCTGAAAGTGTCAGATAGTGCTCTTGCTGAGCACAGCTCTACTGGCTGTACATAAATGTTGTGATTCTCTCAGTGTAGGTTACAACATATTTCATTCCTGTATTTCAAGGTATACTTGCAAAGAATAGGCTTTTGCAGTACACATAAAGATGGATTATAACATATGGCATAGAAAATAAAAAAATCCATTTTGTAAATAAGCACCCAAGGCCTACAGGGAACAGGTAGAAACATGGGCTGTAAAAAGAAAGAAATCAATAATCCAGAAGGCCACTGAGACAGGATACTTGGGTACTCTTTCCCTCCTTTCAATAGACTTTATTCTTCCCAAGCATATGGTTAAATACACCAGTAATAATCATGGTGTGCAGTCTCCAGTGCAGTACTTGCCTTCAGATTGTTTGGAAGGATAGTTCTTGTTTGCAGGAGACCATAACTGCATGTTTTAAAGGCCCTTAGAGATTTCAGGTTGCTTGCATCCAGGTCACCTCAGACAGGGATGACAGAAATCTTAAGTAAATTTTCCAGAAGGGAATCGTTTTCCCATTGTGTGATATGAGAATACTGCGCCAGCAGGTCTTGTTTGGCACAGTCCTTGGTTGTGACTTAACTTCCTGCCTTGGTTTGTTGAAAGTAGAAGTTTTTAAGGTGTCTCATTTGCTTCATTACAGAAAATCCGCAAAAATGGGCAAAGGTGATCCTAAGAAGCCGAGAGGTAAAATGTCTTCATACGCCTTCTTTGTGCAAACCTGTCGGGAGGAGCACAAGAAGAAACATCCAGATGCATCAGTGAACTTCTCAGAGTTCTCAAAAAAATGCTCAGAACGATGGAAGGTAGGAATAGCGGCTTAAAAAACCCCACAGAACCTTAAATGACTGCTTTTTGTGAAATACCATTAAATATTGTAAATTATTTCTTTAGAAGCTCGGGTTGTGGCCAAGTATGAAGTGCAGTTGTAAGATGAGTGGTAACTGTCCATTGTCCTTGTCTTATCTTTAGCTCCCCCAACTGAAATTTTGGAATGGACTTTGGTATGTTTTTGAATCTTGAAATACTGTTTTGATCCTTATGTGTCCCTTCTGAGGTGTTCTGTGATTCTAATTGCCTTCCAGACTATGTCTTCTAAGGAGAAAGGGAAGTTTGAAGATATGGCAAAGGCTGACAAGCTTCGTTATGAAAAAGAAATGAAAAACTATGTACCACCTAAGGGGGAAACAAAAAAGAAGTTCAAGGATCCAAATGCACCGAAGAGGCCTCCGTAAGTAGATTCCTAGCTTTAGGTTGTCTTGTTTGGGACCATCACACTGGTGTGTATCTATAAAATGGTAATTTTATCCAGGAGCTTCATAAATACAATACTATATGGTCTTCCTCACCAGTAGTGGGAAGACAGGTTGAAATTTTAGTTATGAATGCTAAGCTTTTATTTTCAGATAGGCCATCCTAATATCAAAGTTGGCGTAATGACAGCCTTTAAAAGTAGATGCAAAAATAGACTATGTGTGATTCTGACTAATTTTTCTAATTTCTGTTAAGAGGATAATTCCAGTGTAATATGGCAGTAAACTACTGCAGGCCCTGCTCTCATCACCTGTTGGCTTGAGCAGAATTTTTGATTGGCAGTCAATTTAAAATTGGAGGCTTTTGCACGGAACAGGTTTGAGGGGTGATCTTCCTCAAAACCAGCTTGGAAAATTCAAACTTTAGCCACACCGTAATGAAAACTGGCTTCAAATTCGTCTCCTACTAGACACCAGTACTTTATTATGTGTATGTTTTAAACTGAGCTAATGCTGAAAGGGGCAGGGAAGTTCCTTTACAAGCTAATGTTCTTACTTGGGCTGGTGCTGTGGTCTGGAAATGCTACTTTCCTAACAAAAAGTGCAGCCTTCCACCTCTAACAGTTCTGATGTAACATTTGCTGCCCTAGTATCATTCACTTACTGTAATTTCTAAAGCTTTTCTCTGTGTCCGGTATATAAAATCTGCCTATCTGGGTATCCTACCAAAAATGGGACCAGATGTGCAGCATTATTTGAGAGAAAAGGGTGCACTGAGTTTGCAAAGTGGCTTCTTCAGTTCTGATACCTTCCATTGTAACCAACATCTGTCTCATTCTAGGTGCTTTTTCCAAAATGCTCTTAAGGAACAGTAGAAAAGGTCCCCAAAGTTGCTGCTGTAGCAAAGTGTAAAATTTAAATAATCTTTTCTTATTTTTCCTCTGTAGTTCGGCTTTTTTCTTGTTTTGCTCCGAGTTTCGTCCAAAAATCAAAGGAGAACATCCTGGTCTGTCCATTGGAGATGTCGCAAAGAAACTGGGAGAGATGTGGAACAACACCGCTGCAGATGATAAACAGCCTTATGAAAAGAAGGCTGCTAAGCTGAAGGAGAAGTATGAAAAGGTAACACTGATATTTAGGGAGGTGCTTTGGGGAGGTTGAACCTCAGTTTAGACAGTTTTTTCCTTATTGTGTACCCTGATACCTGAGATTATAATATGCTAATGACATCGTTCATTAGCTTTGTTGAAAAAGGTTGTATACAGGAGCAAGTGGTTCATTGGCACAACACAAAATTGGAGTCCTTTACCTTGAACTGTTTGCATTTGTCTGTAATTTTGAGCTGTCACTGGTGCTTTAATAAATACTGTGGGTTCTGTATCGTTACTAAATCCATAGGTCACAGCAGAATTTGAGTTGAGTTGATAGCAGTGAGTAATGCAGGTAAGGAAGGAATTGGTTCTCCCTAACTTTGGACATACTGATGAGCATCCTTGAATGTTAGGATAATTGATACACATAGATGATTTTTAAAATGTATTCCTGGGAAAATGGCAAACACAAAGGAGATGCTAGTTTTAGGCATGCATTTTTCCTGGACTGACTTTGTGTCCATGTCCTTTCTAGTAATGAAATTGGTTAATTATGCATAAGAAGCAGCTTGTCATACAGTTTTTTAAATTATTAAGACTAAACCCTGCCATCATAATTGGAGTTGTAGAATTCTGTTGTGCACACAGGATGGTCCTACGCATGGTTTTATTTCTAGAGGCAGATTCCCATCCCAGTGTGTGTAGGAAGCCAAGGGAAGAGGAGGGATGCAAGTTGCCATCCCCTGATGATGCTTCACAAGGGGTCAGTGACCACCTATAGTTGGCATACAGCACCTATGTCCATTGTGTGCTGTCACCTTCCTTTGGGTATTTCTCCTGCTGGCAGACAAATCCAAGTTCAAAGTTTTTGCACTGCAGGGTGGAGCCTTGGAGCCCTGTTGATGTGCCAGAGAGGAGTTAGTTGCAGGTCTAGGAGCTTTCCCACATTTCTGTACAGCTTCATGGTAATTGCTTGTACACACAGCCAGTGCAACTCAGATATTTTTTAAATGATAGAATTAATAATCTTTATTTGCAGACATTATTTAAACTTAAGTAGCAATGTCTTTATTTCTTACAGTTACATGTGAGGTTTCAAGGTATAGTAATCTTCGCTATTTCACTGCTTGGCCTTTGACTTAGTGGGTATCATATCTTCTCAAAATTTCTGCTAAGCTTTAGGGGAGTCCAAGAGAACAGTAAGATTAGTGGTGTAGTGTTTATTAGGTGGGGAATATTTGAAGATTCAGACTATCTCTAAGTGTGTTGATATTTCTCTGTAGCTGGTGTGTGTGTGCTTTGTGGATCAATTGTCCTACTTAATTGTTTTGCTGTTTTGGCACAAAGTTGGGAAGTCTTAACTGCTTGTATGACTGCCTTCCAGGTGCAGTTTGGACGTCCCTGTAACAGGAACTGAATTTCGTGCATTTCAAACTACTAGAGTAAATGTATTGCATGCAGAAGGTGGCACTGTCTACCCTTTAATCAAGTTCTTATACCTTTTATTTTGTAAACTTCTGTTAGGCAGAGTTCAGTCTGACTGCTCTTTGCTGAGGCGTAACATTGCAGCTGTTAGGCTGGGTCGTTCTCATGTGTTCTGGCTGGCTAATCCCAGTTGTGTGCCTCAGACAAGGGTTCTCCTGTGCCTTCCTTTAGGCACTGTAGAAGGTAGGGCTAGAAAGAGACCTTAAGAGGTCTCCCTACTTCATTTCCTTGTGGGATAGTGGGTTCAGCTGTGCCTTTACCATCAGAGGCAGCAGGTTTTCAGGCTGTTCCCTGTTCCCAACAATGGAGATTCTTTAGCAGCCATAAGCAGTAGCATGCCAGTGCAGCTTGTGTATTAGAGGATTCCCGTTTCTTTGGCTTCAGTTCACCTCAGAGCTGAAGCTGCAGCTGCTGGTCCTAGCCCAGTGGATGTGCAGAAGGGGCAGGTACCTGGGTGACCGCTTTCACAAGTAGCTCTGTGGAGGTTGCTCTGACCTCTTGGCTGGTTAAATCTTTGAAAGATTGTTCCTGCTTTTCTTCTCCAAGGATATTGCTGCATACCGGGCCAAAGGGAAGGTTGATGGAGGCAAGAAAGTAGTTGCCAAGGCTGAGAAGAGCAAGAAGAAGAAGGAAGAGGAGGAGGATGAAGACGAAGATGAAGAGGATGAAGATGATGAAGAGGAGGAAGAAGAGGAGGATGAAGATGATGATGATGATGAATAAGTCTCTTTTAGAGCAATTTCTTTCTTGTCTATAAAGCATTTAACCCCCCTGTACACAACTCACTCCTTTTAAAGAAAAAAAAATTGAAATGTAAGGCTGTGTAAGATTTGTTTTTAAACTGTACAGTGTCTCTTTTTTTGTATAGTTAACACACTACCGAATGTGTCTTTAGATAGCCCTGTCCTTAGTGGTATTTCAATGGCCACTAACCTTGCCTGGTACAGTGTGGGGGTTGTAAATTGGCATGGGAGTTATAAAGCAGGTTCTTGTTGGTGCACAGCACAAATTTAGTTCTATTTGGGGATGTAGTTCATTTCTCATCTTCAGTTGTCTCTGATGCATCATAAAAGTAATTGTTGTTCTGTTAACTGAATACCACTCTGTAATTGCAAAAAGGAAGAAAAAAGTTGCAGCTGTTTTGTTGACATTCTGAATGCTTCTAAGTAAATACAATTTTTTTTTATTAGTATTGTTGTCCTTTTAATAGGTGCCCTTGAGAATCATACTTTTTCTTTTTTCTTTTTTTTTTTTTTTTCTTTTGAGGGGAACTCATCTTTTGCTTTATTGAATGCCCGTATGGGATCACGGGAATATTACAGTTTTCATCTTTCATATAACCAGCTGATAAACAAAGCTTTGATCTGCATACCCTGCATTATCATGATAGGGTAAGAAAAGAAATATATAGGCATATGATGAAAATATTCTTCCATAACTGGAAACGACAAAAATTCAATCTCAGAAAACGGATACTTGTTCAGATTTTTGTGAAATGTAATATTCTATTGCGTTGCATGAGTTTACCAGTCTTGGAAAGTTGAGAAGTACAGAGTTCAATTTTACAGAAACTAAATACTTTGGGGGGTGGGGGGGAGGGAATGTTAAATTTTGTCCTAGAAGGACCCATAGGAAGAGTGTATGTCCATCCGGTGTGGAGAAATTTACACGTGTGACTCTGTTACCATGTAATGGAAGTGATATTTGTAAATCTCTGAACACCTGGGAGTGATGAGCGTACCTAAAATGTGTAAAGTTAAAAGCATGAAATGACCATATTATTTTTTGGTGACAGGTCTGGTGATGGCCATGGGCTTTATACCATGAGACTCCTGGTAGCAAAGGGCCCACAAGAAATGATTTTTCTTTCTAAGATTTCTATAAATGGTACCATTATTATTTGTTAAATCTATGTAAATTCATATTTGTATTCTTGAAATTCTAGTTTTAGCCCTTTAAACAAAGTTGTATATTGTCTCAAATTGAAAATGAGATAAGATGTATTTTTCCTGTTAGGTTTTATACCGCACTCTTGATGTTTGCCCATTTTTAAGTTAAATATAGTTGTATGGAAAAGTACATTTTATTAAATTTTGCATTAAAAAGTTAAATGTTTATGGTTATACCAACAATGTCTAATTTGGTCAAATACAGTTCTCTTCCAAAACCAAAGCTAAGGGGTTTTTTGCATATTTAGTAAAACTTCAAGTGCTGGCAGCTGTAACTATTTTCACATATACCTGCTTACCAGTTTGGGGGACAATTCGGCAATTTTGTGGTTACAAAATTATGGTTCTCTTAAGTGCCAGTGTTTAAAAACAAACAAAAAAAAAGCATTCTTGTAATTTTACACGCTTTTGTGATGGAGTATTGTTTTGTTATACAATTTTGACTTTCAGATTCTTATTTCAATTTGCATTTATGTATAACTTCAGGAGAAATATTGAACATCTGAAATCCTGGATGATACTAATAAACTAATAATTGCAGAGGTTTTAAATACTTAGTTAAATGGCTCACTTAATACCCTAAGGATTTGGGGGTTTTTGTGTGTGTTGGTGTTCTCAGATATGTACATCCCTGCTTTCTGTTTCAAGCAGAAGAATGATGCTGTTTGCAAGGTCTCAATACAGAAAGGGTAGGACAGACAGACTTTTTTGTCTCCTTAAACTGGATATTACGCATTCAAATGCTCGTAACTGATGACAAATAAATTTTCTGTGCTGAAGGGTTTTTTTGTTTCCCCAGGTCATCAGAGGAAAGTAGAGACATTTCTTGTTCTTGGAACAAGCATACTTAATGAGATCCCCATAATCTTGTGTCTTTGTTCTCGGTGCTTGATGTTGCCAGAAGTAACCTAGAAGATTCAGCTGAACTTAAAAGAGGAGTAGTGAGCGCTTCCCCGGCAGTCAGGCACGGCCCTTGGCTTGCCTTTGACTTAGCACATTGGTAACAAACAGTGTGCTGGAGGCTGAGGAGGGTAGGTAATGTAATTATCAATGCTGCTTGCTGAGGAAAGGAACCCCCTGCAGTATCTCGCTGCAGAGGCTGCTGTTGGGTGGGAGATGCTCCAAAGCTTCCCCAGCTCTCCAGAGTCATGGTTTTCTTAGGAGCACTTGGTACATTCCTGTAACTCAGCTGAGCTGGCACATGGATATTGGGACTGAAGCCTTCACTCGTGTCTGCCATAAAACTTCGAAACAGTGGAAGTGTTCTCAGTGAAGGGGAATGCCATGGGTAGATTAAGTCCCCGTTTTAAAGAAGAGCTGCTGAGGGTTGTTGCTGGAAAGGACCTTGTGGTTCCACAGCTGTGCTCCCCTGCAAGCTCCAGTGGTTAATTAATCCTCTTGGTCAAAACTGAGTCTCCACTGATAGGTCAGATTTGGCCATTCCCAAGATTACGTGTTCTGAGGTCAGTTACTGCTGACACTTCAGCTTGAATCTGCTTCCCCTTGATCTTTAAAAGTGGGTGCTTAGTGTAGAAGAGGGATAATGATTGCTGAAAATGTGACTGGTTTAGGTAGTGGTTCCCTACAAGGGAACTGACAGCACTGACATCACTATCAAAAAGCATCTTCTAGGGCTTTAACCTTCACATAAATGCTTGTTGTAGAGGTAAAGAAAAAGCTTTTGCTATTCTAAACAGCATCAAAAAATAGATTGGTCTGGAGAAAACTTGAATGTTAATACATGGGAGTTAAGATACCTTGAATACCAAATGAAGCCAGACTGATTTTTATGGTTATGTTGAATTGGTCCTGAAAGGAGCTGCAGTTGCAGCCACCTAGATATGCTAGATATGCTCTGTAATTTTAAGCTGGTTTAACTAAATCTATGGACATAGTTCATCCCTTCTGCCTAGCTTTCAGTGGTCACACCAGCTCTAGCAAACAGCTGAGCTTATTTAACACAATGTTTCTGTCCAGGCAAAGGGGCCCCTGGAAACCTGAACTAAGGGGTGTGAAGTGGCTGATTTCTGCAGCTTAATTAGGGTGCTGCTGACACTGAGCCTCTTTACAGCTGCTTTTATCAGAGTAACCAGCCCATCCTGAAGGAGAAAAGGCTGAGCAACAGCTGCGTCTAGGTTTGCTAGAAAGTGGGAAGATGGATTTGAGTGACCGATTTGAGGAGCCGAGCGCACTGCAGCCACAGCATTAGGTTCTCTGGATGGGGGATGAGCCAAGCTTGGGAAAAACCTCTCCTAATTCTTGCTAGCCTAAGGGTTAGACCTGCTAGTTAGAATAAACATTCCCATTCTGCCTTCCCAGCTATGCCTGACAGGAGATTAAAGGAATAAAGGCAATGTGCTGTGTTGGGTTATAATGAGTTATTCAATACAGAGTCTGTAACAGAGACATGGCAAAAT
Source organism: Hylia prasina (assembly GCA_013397195.1). NCBI lineage: Eukaryota > Metazoa > Chordata > Aves > Passeriformes > Sylviidae > Hylia > Hylia prasina. Next base: position 287,590 of record VYXD01011174.1, on the reverse strand, counting down.
ACAAAGGTAGCGTTTAATACAAGAGATGATTAATTTTCACCATTTCCAAGCTGTGCCAGTGGCAGCTGACCCACTACAGGCTTTTAGGACTCAAATGTACCAATCATTTTATTAATAACAGTAAAATACCAAATATTTTCAAGCATTCCTCCATTATATTCTTTAGCTTACGAGTCTGTACTTGACTGCAGATCACATCTTTTTGGGGCACATTAGCAGAAAATAACTGTGTGACATTTTCTTTTGGCAGGCTGCAGCAGACATTATTTTAGCACCTGAAATACATTCAGGGACTTTTTACAAACGTGCTAAGTCCAATGGGGTGCCTAAATGTGGGTGTGTATCGATAAACTTTTCCCCAGACTTAGCTACTGGATTGCACTCTACATCTTAAAACTGCTTTGAGGTGGTCTTAATTTAGCCTAGTTTATCCACTTTAACACCAGCCTTTATTCCAAAACAATGTACTTGCAGACAAGCTGTCAGACTTTATTCCAATGTTTGAGTAAGAAAAAGCAGGAAAAGTGAATCTCTGAGTTTTTTATCATTTTGCTGAAGTTGTCTTGTGTTTTTCTTTTGTATATGTTGTGTGTGCCCTGGCTTTTCTTTTGACAGTACTTCAAGCTGAAAAACAAAGATGGATTTTTTTTTTCCCCAGTGAATTTATTATGAAGAATGAAGGTCAGATTCCTCTTACGGCTGCTTTGTGCTGTTGAAAAATACAGTGTGGCTTCTGCTTCGAGAGCACCTAATTTTGAAATCCATCTTGCTGAAGCAATTGCTATTAGAGGTGACCCACAAGAGAGACGAGCCTTCCCTTTTGCCACTCTGTGATGGAATAAAAGACTTGAGCAATAAATTAGCTTAGTCTACCTGTTTGCCACATCAGAAGCTCAAGCCTTCCCTGCAGCAGGAGTGCTCGAGATCAAGCTAAGCAGCAAGAGGCAGAGCAGCACGGAGCAAGGAGGACAGACAGGCAAATGTAGGGGTTTTTTTAACTATACCTTTTAAAATTTTGCTTCTATTGTTAAAAAGTGTTTGGCTTAAATGGCGGTCATTTGGCACAGAGGAAGTTTATCCACGTGCTTCCAGCAGCCTTTCACCTATTAAGGCAGCTAAAGCTCAATTCATGTATTTCTGACCTCCCAAAAGTTCCTCAGTAAAAACAGGAAGGACCAAGCACTACGGCTTGAATGCCTGGAAAGGACCCATCTCCCTGCACATCTTACAGCAGCAAGAGGTCACCATGTAAATGCTTTTTCCAAGAAGCCATTCAAAAACTCAGGCTTACGGAGGGGAAACCGAGGACGTGTGCTGCTGTGTTTGGCAGGGGCATTTGTTACCAAGGATAAAAATGGTTTTGAAGAAATGTCTGGGAAGACATCCCTGACCCCTCCTGCTCCTTCCCAAAGTGAAATGTAAGAAAACAATTAATATAATGCCTTTATGGGTAAAAGTCTCCCTTGCCAAAATGCTGGGGTTGACCAAACGCTTCCCAGGGGAAAAACGTGCATCCCCTTAACACTGGCCAGCGGCACTAGAGATGGTGTGGGGGGCATTGATGGCAACTGGGGGGTCAGTCCCAGCAGCCCCCTCCTTGCTGCCAGGTCGCTTCTGGTGTTGGGGAGACACTTGAGTGTGAAAACTGCTGGGAAGAGCATCAGGTCATGCCAGGGCTGGGTGCCTCACGCCTGGCTTTGAAACAAAGGGCTGCAAGTGAGGATAGCAGGAACCTCTGAAAACTCAGCCACGCAGTTAAAAACTGGGGTGATCTTTAAAACAGCTCTCAAATTTGTGTGGTGGTGATTCCTAGAAGAGAGAACTTCCTTGCAAGACGTGCACTGGTAAATGATTGAATAACAGTGAGTCATGTTTTATTATCAGACTTGACTGTAGCGGCGCTTACGCTCGCTTCAGATTTGTTGACACACATTTCTCCTGACGCCTGCCAATAAGGAAGATGCTGTGAAGCGGCACTGTAATGTAAAACTGGTACTGGAAAATGTAGGTGAGAGCGATCACAGCCTGAGCCCCTCGGCACCGGAGCAGCCTTTGGGAACAGAGGGGTTGGCTTTGCAATACCAGCCACCGACGGAAAGTGCTGGTGGGTTTCTGCTCTGGGGCACTGAGAGGCTCGGCACCCACGTGGGTTGTTGGGGCGTTTCGCAGGACTAGTCCCTTGGAACCCGCCTGAGACTGATGTCTGGTCCCAGAGTCACACCCCGGAATGCGTAAGTAGCTCCCAGTGGGGGGCTGCCAATGAACGAGACCCCTCCTTGCACCAGCCCTGCTGTATCTGAGTCTCCTTCCAACACTGTTTCCTCTGAGGTGGAAGAAGGAAGTGATCTATTTTGGGGACCATTCGCACCAGATGTTTGGTGACATGCACAGAGCGCTGTCTCTATCACTGCGTGCTCTGCTGCCGCACAGGAGCGCCCGGGCTCTGCCTCCCTGCCTCTGCCGCTGGTGACCCTGCCCCTTTCCTCCTGCCCTGCCTGCCCTCCACCGCTGGCAGCCCTGCTCCAGGAGGAAGCAGTGAGTTCACCTCCCCCAGCTGCTGGGGGCTGGATCTGCGTCCCCAAGGCAGCACAGGAGGGTTGTCCTGCTGCCCCACCACCCCCAGGTAAATCAGTGCCAGTCCCGGGGTGCCAGGGGTGCTCAGGGACACCCCTGACACCGGGAGCAGCACTTGTCTTCCACAGACCCGCAGCACACAGGGATAAACCATAATGCTGCTGTCACAGGGTGCAGCATTCTCAGGATGTGCTGCTGCCTGGGATCGATGTCCCTGGTCTGCTGGCCTCAACACTCGTCTTTGAGTCCCCTGTTCCTTGTGACGTGGGTTTTTCTTTTCATCTGAATCATTCAGTATGACTTTGGAGCACAATGGAGCTGTGATTTTTTTCGAAGCCTCCAGCCTGCAGGAAACAGAAGGTCTCTGAATAAAAGGGAGGCTCTTGTTACAACTTCCCTCTTATTTACTGTTCCCAGTAGCAGAGAAGTAAAAAGACAATGAATGAAATGGAGGATTAATCACCCGTAGCACTGAAATATAAACAAGGAGACAGCGTGTCCCAGAGCGCTGCTCTGAGCAGTGGCTCGTGCCTGCAGTGTGCAGAAATCTCTCATCACTGAGACCTCCTGGATTTCATCAAAAAGGCCAAAAGGCAGGGGAGGCTCCACAGGTGGTTTTTCAAAGGTAAACGTGCAAACTGAGTAATTTCCATGGACTTTTCTCTGTTCAGTGCTCTGAAAACTTAAGTTCAAGTTGATATCCCCTGTGCTTAATCGCTGGTCCAGGACTTCTGCAGAGGAAACTCCCTATTTTTCTACTTTTCTGCATTAATTTTAAAACAATAAAAGTTCAGGACAACTCCTTTGTCCCACAGAAGACTTTTAAAAATGCTTCAAAGAGAACCTACTGTGCTGTACAGTGTGTAGCTCTGCTCCAAAAAGGGGGGTGTGGTCATTAGCCTTGCTCCCTTTTTCACTTGCTTTCGGGTTGGTATCCAAACACCAAAGGATTAGTAATCATGTTCCTTATTTATTTTTTTAATCAGAGATTTACCTGTATTTGATATCCAGCTACAGAGTTTGAGCATTCACACCAGTCTTTGCAAAGGTGTTGAGCTCCTCAAGTTAATTGGTAATAAATTAACCGTGGGAGGTTGTTTGTGTGAGGCAGATTACGTGCATGCAGCTTTGTGAAGGTTTTTTAGTGAAGCCAAACGTAGGAGAGGAAAGTGGAAACAGGGATGCATAACACAATTCAAATTGCCTGAAATGCCTGTTATAAATAGTTGTTTTGTGTATCTGAATGTCTGCATCTGTCAGGTAAGTGCTGTTGAGTTTTTGGCACTGGGATGATGCATTTAATGCCAAGGTTGAGGCGAAGTGGAGTGCATAATTGTAAAACTGATAGGGAAGCTGCTCTCCATCCTTATTCAAAAGCTCCAACAAACCTCTTAACTGTTCATTTGACAGTTCTCTTTAGAAAAAATACATTTAAAATCTTGGGAAAGTTTATTTGGGCCACCTGCAGTAATAAAATTGAAGTGACCCAAGTCTGAAAATAACACCATATGCAAGTGAGTATAAAAAGCCAAAGCATGGGATACATTTAAGCTAAAAACCAAAACCAACCCATGTGTGTTAACACAAAACTTGGAGGATCATGTGAATACAAGTCTAGGTGACCAAAGAGGTGGTGCTACTTAACACATCCTTGCTGTAACCTTCTGCCCAGACCTTGCCTGGGCCTGGGAGTCTGGAGCAGGCACAGGGCAGGCAGGAGCCCTGCCAAAGGCTCCTCCTGGCCTTGTCTCCCTGCCCTCCCAGGGGCTTTCCAGCTTGCACTTTGTTTCACTTTCTCTTTCTGCTGTGCAGGGCTGTGCTGGAAGGGTTGCAACATCCTCTCTCAATTATTTACACTATTTGCATGGAAATAATAACAAAATAGATATTGTTTTTAATATTAGGATTAATTTTTTAAAAAAACGCTACTAAAGCCATGCTGGTGCTGCATTAAACGAGTTGGTGATACTCTTTTAAATGCCCTTTCTAAATACTTCTTAAGAGGGGAACTGCATTCTCACTGCAACTTCCCTGTTTACACACAGCACAAGGCACTGCCAGCCTGAACCTGCCTTTCAGGAGCAGAAGGGTGACCCCTGCGGGTCCCACCACCCTGATCCCCTGGCACCTGCAGCCCCCAGGTGACTTGATTTGCCAGCAGTTCCCTGGAGGGGAAGAGGAGGTGGGGAAGAACTGCCTGGGGTCTTTGGTGATGGTATGAGTGCTTCCCAGACAGGTGCTTCTTTGCTTGCCTTTGGTTGTACCTATTTTAAGGTAATTAATAACAGAGACTTCTTAAGCAACCCAAATTTAGGCAGTCTTTGGGAATCCAGATAAAAAATTCTGGGAAGAGTTTGTGGGGCTTTGTCCTTCTACCTGCTACAGCAGAGGTTGCATCTCAAGTCAGGATGGGGGTTTGCCCCTGCTTGGTACCCAGTATGGTTGCAACATCCAGGTTTGGCAGCTCTACCACTTCCCTGGGAAGTCTGTCCCAACGCTTGACAAAACGCTAATAAATGTTTTGCTGTATTTTTTTTTCTCTTTCCCCACAATTTTCAAGTTTCGGCACACTACTAGCAGAAACTTGATGAATCTTCATGATAAGAAGATTCCCAAAATTTATGGTCGCTTTTTGGCAATTTTGCTGTTGGTCTTGGTTTTGACTACTCCAGCAAGTCACCTGGAATTTTATAAAATTGCCATTCTACAACAGATTGAAAGAAATAGATTATATATTGTTACGGGGTCTGAGGGTCTGTCCCTGCTAGGGTTCTAGCAGGCTTTAGTCTCTCTGCCAAAGCTTCTGGGTGCGGGACCCGTGGGCAGGAGCCTTAAACCTCCACCCTCAAAATTCAAGAATTTCTAAAAGGGAAGGTGTGTGCTCCATGTCTCACCCAGCCAGGGTGAGGAGGAGCACAGGGGGAGGTGTGCAGGTCCTGCCCCCTGGCCCAGAACTCACTCCTTCTGTGTCCCCCGGGGTGCTGCAAGTAATAGGAGCTGCACGAGGTGGTGACAAGTCCCCAGCATTCCGGGTATTTGATCCAAGGAAATCACCAGTGAGCCAGGAAATGTCGAGATTACGTCACATGCATAATCTTTTAAAGCCCTGAAAAGGAGCTTGTTAAAATCTGTGTCTCTGCAGTGTGATCCCAGTTCCTTTCGTTTTTGCTTTGCTCTTCCACTTCATGGGAACAGGCAGGCAAATCCTTCTCCCAGATAGAAGGATTGTTCCTTCCTTTTGGATTACAGCACTTCTGTTTGCCACAGCCTTGCCACTCACTGGGGCTGGAGGAGCATGTCCCTACTTTGCTGCACCCCAAAAGGAAAGACGTTGGGATGCCCAGGACCTGTGGGGATACAGCTTCAGCCCAGCTTGTCTGGGAAAGAAGGAAGAGGATGTGGGAATGGAGCTGTCACCCCTTCTCGTTGTGTTTGCCTGTGTTCTGGGTGGGCACCCTGGGCAGCCCTGCAGGGAGGTGCCAAAACTTCACAGAGCAGAACTGCACCTCGTTATTCCACTGATTCTGCAAAACTATTAAGGAGCATCCAGCAGAGTATGTGACCCACACATGTTTAATTTCTTTTACAGTTTCTGTTTTGATACAAGCTGGATGTGTTTTTATAAAACAAAGATTTATTGGAACCTGGAATTTTATGACTCTAAGGTTTGCTTGAGTCCAGATTGTGAGTTTCTCCTTTTGGAAGAGGAGGAGAAGGTTTAAAAGAGCCCATCTGCCTGTGGCACTTATGAAACCCTAGGCCAAGTATGACACCTTTTCCCTTAACTTCTACTATAATGTCAAACAAAAATTTACCACCAAATATTATGCCTTCCATATGCAATGCCCTGCTGTAGTTATAGATCACAGCAATCGTGTTGGGCTTCTCTTTTTCAAGTTTTTATCTGTTCCATAAGGAAGTCATGACTCGGTGTAGGGTCCAAGGAGGAGCAGCAAGGCAGGAAAAGCCCAAAGCATGCATAATTAATGACAATGTGCCTTCACTTGTGCTCTTGATTTTTCTTGTAAAAGCACAGCGATGCCCTTGCTGCCTGCAAGGCTGAGGAAAGCAGAGTCTTTTTAAAACACAGTGCCAGTGTCAGACAGCTCCAAGTGCTCTGGTAGGAAACAGCCAGCATCCAAGGAAGCAGAGCCTGAGCCCAGCTCTCCAGTTACCACGACGTAAGTAAACAAACAAGTTTATCACAAGTAATGAGGGCATTGTCCCAGTTTCAGTTAAAATAATGAAATAAATAAAAAAGAAATCAACTCCAAACCAACAAATCATTACAGCATGAGGAAAGTCCTGAATGAAATTGATTGTTCGTGCCAACACCAGAAATATATCTTGTCATAAACTCGGGCCTCCACATCTGCTTCAGCACCAGTGAATTCTTTATAAACAGCCTCTTTAATTTTATCTAACAGCCTGTTAGCAGACATGCAGTCCAAAAATACATCTCCTTTTCTTCCTCGCACTATCCTGAGCTTGGCAGGGCACCAAACATGAGGTTCAGCTCGTAGTTCAAAAAAGCCCTTCTTTAAGCACTGACTGAGCTTGATTTAATAAAAACCCTGTCCAGCTTCCTCTGGGCAGCCCTAATGGGATGCAGAGCCCAGAGCTTCTCAGGGGCTGCTCCAGACCTGCTGTGTGTTGGCCAGTGAGACTTTTTTTTTGTGGTGAAACAATATTGCTCTGTGGTGGAGTTGGGGAACCGGCTGGTGTTCTCCAGCATGTCTCCCCTGAGGGGTGCACAGCTTCACTTTCAGCTATGCCACCCTCTGAAAATGGAAGTGAGGAGGCAGCACCATAAAAACAAAGCAGAGCCACAGCACGAGCTGTCCTGGTGCCCCTGGTAGCCCTGGGGATGCTCCAGTGCCACTGGTACCCAGCCCCACTCCCACCAGCCCTGCCTTCCCCAGGGGAAGGAGAGAAAAGCATCAAAGCCCCTGAAGTGACTTCCAACCCCTGAGTTCTCCTGGGGGGACATCTCTCCATTGTGTCCCCAGCGTGGCACTGCCAAGCACTTGTAGGTGCTCCTGAAGGAAAGCCAGCTTTCACTGAAGTAGAGGGGGTGTTGCACTGGGGCTGGTTCCCAGAGGGTAGCCCTGACACCAGAGGCAGGACAACCACCTTCACACTTCCTGACACTGGTGTTCCCAAGTGCAACACTGGTTTTCTGGCTCCTGATTGCCTGGGAAAGCTGGAAGGGACATTGGCTGAGTTTTAATGCCAGGACAAGAGTGGCTCACATCACCTTAGAAGATGAAACACATTCCTGCTGTGAGGATTGCACCAAATTACAGGCCCAGATTTCCCAAAAAATTAGTGCAAGAAACACCTCACAGCATCACATTCACTATAACACAGGAACTCATTAGCTGGACAGTTGAAGGTGTTATTACTTATCCCATTTAACAAACCAAGGTATGGATTTCAAGCCTCAAAGCTGGCTGTGCTAAAGAAATATTGATGGCTTGGCATGTCATGATGTCCAGGGGAAAAGGATGTTCAGTAGTTTCTCCTCATGGCTCAGTTGTTTATTCAAATTACTTGGAAACAAAACCAGCAGCAAAGATAACCACTGCTGTTGCAAGGTGTGGTTAACAATAAGTAGATTTTATTTAGCATTACATCAAGGGATGAAATGGAGTTAAATAAAGGAAAGGGAAGTTTCTTGAGTGGCCAGCAAGCCACATCTCAATGCCAAGACATGGAGGAGGATCAACAGAAATCCTGCAGAGCCCATCCTGTCACTTGGTTGTGCTGACAGAGGCAAATGAGCAGCACAGGTGTCAATGAAAGGGAACTACTGCACTTGGCAAAGGATGATGCAGGTCTGTAGTGATGGAGGGACTCTGTTGGCTCATGTGGGAGATCCTGGTGGCACCCTGGGGTTTTTCATCACCTCCTGGGAGGGATTTTCTGACTGGTCCTTGTGGTTGTGCCAGGGAGGCTTGAGAGCACTGCTCGGCTGCCAGTTCTCAGCAGCACTTGACCCAGCAATAGGGAGGGAACAGGGGTTAGCTGGGGGGCTTGTGGTCCCTCCAGTCAGGTGCCAAATTTCACTTTACAAAGAGCACAAGCAGTCAACCAGTGGTACCTTACTGACCTGAACATGGCTGATGCCTTTCAGCTGAATTTCAGCTGCATGTTTAAGAGAAACGAATTGAAGGCAGACGATAGAACAGGAGAAGCAGGTTTAGCTGCCCAGCTGTGAGCTGCAATGCCCTAATCCTTCCCCTTATGTGCTACAACAGGGTGTAATTCAATCCTAAATTATTGAAAATCTCGATGTTTTGTAAATCACATATCAGGAGGTATTTTATTTATACAAGCATCTAGACATTAGCAGTATCAAAATACTGGCAATACTGCACATGCTCTGCAGGAGTTCCTGTCAGAACTACATTTCACATCTCACTAGCATGGGCTCAGATAATGTCAGCTGAGGGATATACATAGGTTCTCCTGGCATCTCTTTTTTTGTCCAGTCCTGTGGTGGGTGAGGTCAAATGGAAAAGCCTCTTGTGAGTGAAGAGGCCTAGAGGGATATGGTGGGCAGGGGAGCAGGACGTGGGCAAGCACAGGCACCTCTACTCAGGTGGTGGCTCTGCCATCTTTGGAGACTTCCCAAAGCTGGCTCCATGGAGCTCTGGAAAACCCAATCCCTCTCCAAAGTCCTTTCAGCCTTGCTTGCTCCCCCTGGAGCTTGCAGGCAGTGACAGTCTGGCTCCGAGCATTCTGTGCAGGTTGCCCCAAAAGGCTCCTAAAACCTTTCTCCCAGTGAAGGCTGGAGGAGCTGATGCTGCAGTGGAGGAGGAGGAGGGTAAGTAGGAGGCTTGAAAAGGTCACACCAAGGCTGCAATTTCCAAATGAGCGCGAAGGAACTGGATGCCTTAACACCCTCCACCTTAAACACTCAGCCTTGGCTGTTAATGGAGTGTGCTGTAAAACTGCATTTCTTTACCTGTTCAAGGAGAATTAGAGGGAGAGACCTCTAAATGTTAAGCAGGAGAAAACATTTTGGCTGTGAAGGCTGCTCTTCCACACAGGAAGGTTGCTGGCAGAAAATTACAGCTTGTGGACAAACAGAGGCAGAGTGGCTGCAACAGCAAAAAACTGAAGGAAGGGAAATGCAGCCTCATGAAAATGAGACAGTAAATAGAGAAATAACCAGTCTGGGGCATCCATACATTTCCTGGACTCACTTCCCTCCTTTTCCAGCATTTTGCTGAGCACTATAGCAATATTCAAGCCATTATTGCATTAAGAAGTCCTTTGGCTTTTCTGCCTGCAAAAATAGTCATCACTTGTAAATTGAAGGCATCACTCTCTTATCTGGTCTGCAGCCAGAAGGGCTGGAAGCAATAGAAGAAGTGTGAACTTTCTCCTTCATCTCAGAGAACATTAACTTCAAAGCCAAGCCATAAACTTTCAGATGTAATGACTATTTGTCCAAAAGAGAAACACATCAGCTTGATCAATGAGTGAAAGGTATAAAACACAGAGGTTACATTTGCTAAACACTTGGGAAAAATGTGTGGTTATGCTTGAGTGTGTGGAGGGGGAAGTTCTGACTGAGTTATTTGGGCAGGCAGGACCAAGGGGCAGCGTCAGGATTGTAGCTCCAGCACTGAGTGGTTTGTCCCAGAGGAGGCTGGGCTGCCATGTCAGTGTGCTCCAGCAGACCTTCATCACCGAGCAGGGACCTCGTGGCTGTGCTGGCAGCCACACCACTCTGCTTTTCCAATAAACCATGGGAGAAAACATCTCTCCTTTCAGCTGCTCAAAGCATTCATGACCACCAGCCCTTCCTCCTGTGTCCTTGCTCCAGCTGTGTGAATGCTGACTGGAGAAAAGCCCCCTGGATGCACTGCCTTGTCCCCTGAGCATCACTGCACTCCAGGGCACAGGGTCCAGCGGTGCTAACACAGCCAGGCAGGTGTGCGCAGAGAATTCAGACATCTTTGGTAAGATTCCCCACATCCTTATTCCTATTTTTTGAACATACTTTCCATTTTTCTGATTAATCTTCCATGGAAATAGAGAGTAACAATGTCTTTTTGTTTCCATGGCTTGCATGTGAGGAATTTAGAGGGACAAAAATTTATATCATGTGACTTTTTTGCCATGGATAACCATTGCCCTTCCTGATAACATCCCTTCTCCCCTCACCCATTAGGTCTTCCAGGAGGAGTGTGGACCCCATTCTCTCCCTGGGCAGTGGGTGTGTGATCCTTGTGCATGGCACACGGTGCTCAGAGAGGTCACTTTGTAGAGTTAATCAACTCTTTGGTGAAAGTGTTTTTAGAAGGAGTAATTAGGAGGACTTGCTGCTGGGCACCGGCTTCTGCTTGCCGGGGCTCCAGGGCTGGGGAATGAGGTCCAGACCTGTGTGATTCCTGTCTGAGGGTGGAGAGGAGGAAGTGCCCGAGTCTGAAGAGAGATTTTGAAAGGTCTGTAACATCTTCTGCCAACATCTTTTTTGGATCAACCCAGCGTGAACAAGTGAGAGCCCAGAAGAGCCGTGTCATCCCTGAGGACAGCCGGGCTTGCTGGGGGGCAGCTCCATTTGGGGTGGGAGGCAGAGGGGAAAAGAGATGTTGGTGGGATTGCTGGTTCCACAAGCTTCGATAGCACCCTGCTTTCCCCCTGTGCTGTGCTTGCCTGTCCCCTGACTCCTCTGTGAGGTGCCTAAATGCCTCTGCAGGGAACCAGAGAGCAAACCTGAGCCCTTCGTGCTAACCACACATTTTTGTGCCCCCAAATCCCAGCTGGAGTGAATGGAGCTGGTGGGGTCTACTCAGGTTCCTCACCATACAGGTGGTGTTGGGAGGAGATCTCCGTGGCTCAGCTCTTGAAGTTTCTACCTGCCCCTAGATGTGCCCTGGCCTCCAGAAGGTGAGTTATCTTCTCCAGGCTGTCCCCTCTACCCTCCTGAATTCCAAACTGATCCTCTCGCAGCATCCTGGGGAACAAGCCGTGGGGATAGCCATGAAATGCTGGAGCTGGGGGTGCTGGTGGGGGTCGAGATGACATTCTGGAAATGTAAAGAACAACTGCATGCTGAATCCATCTGGTCACCCACACAGGTCACACACCTCGTGGCATATCACCTGCCCCACCTTGGTCCCAGTGAAGGCTCCAGGGTCAAGGGCAGGTAATAGTGAGTAGAGGTGGTACAAGATGAGCAACAGGAATATAAATATAAATAAGTAATATAGATAAGTAATTTATTTTAAGGAANGGTGGTACAAGATGAGCAACAGGAGGGCAGTTAAGTAATTTATTTTAAGGAGCAGCTGGCTTTACCCAGGTAAAACCAGTGCAATGCCAGCAGGCTCCACGTTCAGCAGATCCCCAAAGGTACTGGTGAAGCAGTGCTCAGCCTCCCCTGCAACACCTCTGCTTGAGGGAGGCAGCTGGATGCTGGGCTCCTTTTCCACTGTGGAGCTGTACCTGTGCTTTGTAGGTGTGTTGTGTATTTAGGTCTGGTCTTTGCAAAGGGATCCACTGTAGCAATCCCTTTTACATGCCTGGAGTCCCATTTTCTAACTCCACTGGATCAAAGCATACGAGGAGCAGTGACCTGTTTTATTGCATGGTCATAAAGCAGTGGCTCTTCTCTGCTCCTGTATTAATAATCAAAAGCAGTTATATTGTTATATTTTTACACGGAGGCCTGTCAGAGGCTCTTTTTGAGTATGAGACTCGAGATTTACTCTGAGAAAAAGGAAGCAGAAAACAAGAATCCTGACAGCTTTTACCTGGCTGTGCAGCTGTGCTGAGAGAGGTGCCCTGCAGATCAAAGGGAACCCGCTCCTGTTCTCCCCAGGTGCTGTGATGCTTCTCCTATTAGAGCAGACATTGGTTATCAGGCAGCAGTGCTATGAACTGCACAAATGTGCACTTTGCTCTCCAGAGGTTATGGCAGCAAGAAGGATGCCAGAGTAGATTTAGGAAAGCACATATGGATGTATTGCCGCCTTCAGCCTTGTACCATTCCTTAAAACCCTCTGTTGCTCTGGAGGAAGACAGAAAGCATGGCTGTGGACAATCACAGTTGCAGAAGCATAATTGCAATTGCTGTCTCAGAGCCGCTTAGTGCTTCTGATAATCCTTGAGACCTGCAGCAAGTCACTACAGGATGAAGGGAGAGCATTTTGGGTCAGGGATACAGCACAGGAACGACTCCACAGAAGGACTGAAAAAATGCCTCCTCTAGTTTACATTTCACTGGGGGGAAAGATCCTCTGAGACAGCACCAGCACAAGTTCAGACTGAAGCCCAGACTTCCTGCTCTGGGATTCCAGGTGTTTGGCAAGTGCCTCTGACACCAAGTCCTGTACCATGTCTTCCTCTGAAGACATGGCTCATCCCTCAACCCAGTCACTGGCCAGAACTACAGCTCCAATCCACTGACAGCAAATCCCACCAGTTCACTTCCTACGTTCACAGGGGTGTTTAGCTTCTGGGGAGGTAGAAGGGAAGGTGACAAGAGTGAAGTCTCATTGCAGTGTTGGGATCAACTGTGCTTCAGCAAAACCTCCCCCTAAGCCCATACACTGCATAACAGATGGCACATCTGTTTCTACTTCCAGGGTGATCTCACTAATCACTTTTAAAGAATCCAGCATCCAGGGTTAATCAACACGAGCTGAATTAAAGTAAAGGTTCCTACTGCAGTGGAAAAATCCTGTGCAACTCCCTTTCCTCAAGTTATCCTCTTGGATAATGGGGTTTATCCTCTGCCTGAATTCTGCCCAAATCCTCATGATCCCTGCAAAGCCAGGGCCTCTTTCCGAAGAGCTTCTGCCTCTTGGGGCCTTTGCCTATTTGACAAGGCAGATCTTCCAATAGTTGATTTTCTGTTTGGCAGTCAAACTAAAGGCTAAATAAGCATGATACAGGTCCACCCCTAAACCCTCATGGGAGTGGAAAGGGATATTCCCAAGGAACGTTTGTCCTTAGCCACAAGGCCTATGAAAAGAAGCTATCACCCACTACAATCCTGTGCCTACAGCACAGCCTCAGAGCACACAGGATGCAAGTTCAAACCCTTTCTGTCTCTCATATGGAAAATATTTTTAAAAAGCTTTCCTGGAAGCAATATCACACCCAGTCTGCCAGGCAGCACCAGAGGCACGTTGAGATGGAGCACAGAGAGGCAGGAGGCTGGCTGTGCCTGCCTGTGCCTACACTGCTCAGCACAGGGCAGAGTGGCACCCCTGGGCTCACAGGCACAGTGCCTAGAACTTCATTCCCAAGGAGAACATTTACCTTGGAAATAGCTACTTGGAGTGATCCAAACCTGAGTCTCAGAGTCAGCAGAGAGCCCAGCAGACAATGAGCACAAATCCAGGGCTGGAGTCCATCTCTTCTTTGCTGGTGATGTAGCTATGCCTGTCAGATGTGCCTGCAATGTCACCTCCCCAGCTGACTCTGGGTCCTCATCCTTGATTGTTCCTGTGGTGTTGGTCAGCACACACTTATGCTGTCCTCTGCAGCAGGACAAGCAGCTCCATCCAGCCCCCAAGCAGCGCTGCTCTGGGCATGGATACTCCTGGGATAACTTGTAAGAGCCACATGAATGAGCTCTGTCTCATTCCCCTCGTGAGGTTCCTCCAGCATGGTCCCACCAGCCTTTCCATCCTCCAGCTCTCTTGAGTGCCCTCATGCCTCAGTCCAGGCCATGCTATACACCCTCTGGAATTCCAGCACAGATGAGCTATGGCATCATTTTCCTGGGCATTTTATCCTGGGATAAAAAACCACCAAACTTACAAAAATACTGGTTTGCTCTTAGGTCCATAGGCACAACACACAGGGCCAAGCTAAGCTGGAGTCGAGTTCCAAGCTGTGCTGTCAAATTCAGCCTCTTTCTTGTTGGCTGGCCCTGAGCAGCCAGCGCTGCTCTGAAACCACTGCTTTCATCCACTACCTACCAGATCCCCGGCCCATTCTTTGGAGCAGGCAGTTTAGTCCTGCAGGTATTCCTGCTCTATCTGGTCCAATAAACAGTGTAAATAATTATACCCCAAGGAAGGGGATTAAGAGAGCCCCATTGCAGGCTGTCCTGTGGTTTGGCCACACTCTGAAGATACAGCATGTCGGGTAAATCCTCAATCCAGCTGAGGTTTCCTTTTGAGATCAGCCTCAAAAAAAAAAAAAAAAAAAACNTTGATTAAAAAAAAAAAAAAAAAAAAAAAAGACCCCAAACCAACAAAGCAAGCCATTTTTATGTTTCTAATTTTTGGGGCTAATTCTGATGAATGACTGCACACCAACTGGCAGATAGCTTCGTTCAACCAGAAACTGCATTTTCAGTGAGTAAGTTGCTCTTCAGACATCATTTGCTCTAGTTGTCCCCCCTTCCTCTGCCACAGGAGAGGGAAGGGATACTGCAGATACTGCTTCATGTATGATCACTGCTGCCCTGGCTCCAGTGTAGCCACCAGATGGTCTCACCCTCTGCCTGCTCTTCTGCTTGGAGACATGAAGGATCTTCAGCAGTTACCATCTCTCACTGTGGGCAGCTTCTTCCTCAGCTGCACCTCTCCCACTGCTGTCAGAATGGCCATGGCAACTCAGTCAAGGCTTGCTCACTTAAATTCCATGTTGAGGATTTTTAGCTGCTATCATTGGTGTTTCTGTGTCCTCCTTTCAGGGCACAAATCTTTATGATCCCATCAGGTTATGCCATCTGCTGTCTGTTAGGATGTAAACACCTTCTTAGGGACAGGCACAGGCACAGCCATGGTCATGTTTGTTACCAGGACATGGCAGTGGGGTTCCACAGCTGGCGTAGCTCAGAATGGCCACAAGTCACAGCATCAAAGAATGGCTTGAGCTGGAAGGAACCTTAAAGATCATTTAGTTCCAACCTCCCCTCATGGGCACAGATGCCAGCCACTAGGTCAGGCTGCTCATAGACCCGGGGTGTCCTCTGAGGACAAACCACTCAGCCCTGATTTTCTGCCACTCCATCACCACACACACCAGCATCTCCCAGAGCCCACTGGAGCATCACAGGCTGGTTAAAGGGTGGCTGGGGCACCTGCAGGGCGAGCACAGCCAGCGGGGCTGGCAGCCATGTGTTTGGGGGGGGTGCTTCTTTTGAAGCTGATGTATTTTAGCAGGACTTTTACAGTGTGCAGCTGGCAGTGGAGGCCAGCAGACACGGCAGTGTCCAGGCTCTGCTTAGAGACTGTCAAGGAAACTCTGGGGCTGGCAAGAGGCTCCTGGAACCCTTTGGGGACCACCTGGTTAACCCTGCTTTGGCTGACCTTGCTCAGGTAGAGGACTTGCCTAGGTGATCTCCAGAGGTGCCCACCAACCTCAGTCTTTCATTAAGACTTATTTAAACCTCTGGCATAAAGCACAGATTGGATATTCATGTGTATATATTCAAGTATTCCATAAATTTTCAACTCAGTACAGGAAATTTGTCTTTCAAGTCCAACTGCACATTGAACCTTCACCAGGCTGAAAAGGCCACAGTTTCATGAGAGTTTTAACAACCTAACAAACCAGGGAAGTACAAAACATGCCATGCAAGTCAGATGTTTCTATGCAACAACCATATGATCCAAAGTTTCTCAAACAAAACCATTTGCTGTCAGGACAGAGTGGAGCCAAATCAGTGTGATTCAAGTTTTTAGAGTCAATTTTGTAAAATGTCAGAAGGAGTTACTTAGTGCCACCCAGTGTTGGCAGCTAGAAAAAGGAAGGTTAAATATGGTTACAACTGGGTGTAGCCCAGTGAAACAGGAAAAACCCCAGCTCTTGCTTTCTGTATCAGGGGTGAGTAATGTCACAGAAGCTGGGTAGCACCAACATTCAGGGGTAGGTGTCCCGGAGATGAAATGAAATTTAGTCATCTTGTTAAAAAAAAACCCAAAAAAACCATTCTGCTTTTTATATTCACTTTTCAAAGCAGGTAATCATTTTGAGATGCAGATGGTCTCTTTTGTCACAAGACTCACTCCCCTAGTCTGACATCTGTCTAGTGAGAAAGTTGCACTGACATTTCTGGTCAGGTGTTCAGGAATTTAGATGAGACACAACTATATAAAATGTGTCTCTTTCCTAGAATAAATAGAGTACATGACTCTTTTCCCCCTTCCCACCTTTGTCTCAGGTGCTGCATATGACTTGCCTTTTCCTTGAAGCCTTTAAAATTACACAGGATCTCATGTATATCAGGCATGGAAATACTCTCCTAGTTATGATCTTTGGATGGATGAAGAATTGCATGTCTGCCTTTGCCCTTCAAAGGACTGTAGAAAGTCACAGAATGGTTTGGGTTGGGGAGAGGCCCTAAAGGTCATCCAGTCCCAACTCTCCTGCCATGAGCAGGGACACCTTCCACTAGGGCAGATTGTTCAAAGCCCCATCCAACCTAGCCTGGAACACTTCCATGTAAAGTTAGTTGAGTGTCAAGGTACCATTTAAGAGATGTGGAAAGTGAGATGTGAGCAGGCATTCCCATCCTCATCACAGCCCCATCCCAGCAGAGCTGGGGCCTGGCCAAGATGGGATGGAGGAGATCTGGAGCCAAGAACCCAAGTGGGATAGAGAGGAAGGGGAAAGCAAGGCCTGAAGATGCCTCAAGACCATTTGTTGGCAGGGTAAGGGCATCCCAGGGTTGTAGCTTCACCTGCAGTGGCAGAGAAACCCTCCTTCTTCCATTTTGGGCTCCTTCACTCTGCCCTGAAGTATTCTCACTGCCCAGAGGAAAAAAAAAAAAAAAGACAACAGAGGTTTGAGTGGCTCTCTGCGAGTTCTTTATTTCACCCCTGGAAGATGAGGGCTAAGGAGAGGCTGACTCAGGAGTTTATCTCAGATTGATACAACAAAAAAGCAACAGTGAAGCGAAGGGTGGCTGCCCTCTGAAACACTTCACTTCCATAAGCTGCCATACTGGTGATCCATGCTTCTGCATGTGAGGACAGGCATTTTTACTTTTTTCTCCTACGCATGGAGCCATCTGTCTCCCAGTCACACAGCCTATCCCTTGGATTTGTGCTTGCTGACAATAAATGTCCTTTCTCACTTACCTTTCACTGACCACTGGGAAACAGACCAGGTAGTATGGCCACAGGTCACAAGCCAAAAACTCCTCTTCTGGTGCCAACACATTTGGGGTGTTTTTTTCCTTTTCTCACCATTCCCATGAGGCTCCTGGAGGACCTGGGAGCTGGGCTAGCTCTGCTGGCTTTTCTTAGAAGACCTCCATGATCACTAATTGCATCTGCATTTCTCACCAGGTCCCTACATGTCCTAAGTGCTCTCCAGGCTCTCCACATCTACGAGAATCTCAGTCTTCCTCCCACAGAGCTCACAGTTTAAAACCCAAGGTGGGAAATCACTAATTCCTGTGATGGCTGCTCAGCCTTTGCCTCAGGAATTCATCAAAAAGAATTTTCTCTAGGGACAGTGCACACAGAAAAATCTGGTAGAGGAAGGAGACCAGGCAAATACAGCATTCTTGGGGAAAAGAAAAAAAGAACAGTATCTGTGTGTATCCCTTCAGTTAGGAAGGTTTACAAAGTAGCTTCACAATGAGAAACAGCGCCTGCTCCGGAGGTTTTACAGTCCCAGCAGTCAGAATGAAATAGCAGGAAGGGGAAAGGCAGAAGCAGACCTGTGCGTCCCTGCCTTACGCGGAGCAACTGTGCTCAGTTTGCAGGTCCAAGGCATTTTTAAGCCTATAAATAAACTGGAGACGTTAATGATGCCATTAATCTCCGCTGGCCGCCGTCCCAGCTATTTTCAGTGCCGAGGTTACCTTGCCTCTCCCAGCAGAAGTAGGTCTCCAGGGGAGGGTCGGGCGAGCAGCGCGGGTGGATGCCGTGTGCCCGGGGCCGGGAGGACACTGCCACCGTCCTTGGCAGCCCACCAGGAGGAGGTGTCCCAAGCGCCAGCCCTCCTGGCTCAGCCTGCAGGGAAACGCGCGAAAACAGACGTCAGGTAATAAACAACGTGGAAAAGCAGAGCGCTGCCGGCTGCAGAGGGGGCAGGTGACTGCTCCTGCCTGCAGCCCTTACGGCAGAGATGCCTTCTTCATCTCCTACAAGGAGAGGGCCCCGATGGAGACCCTCTGCTCCTCTGGAGCTGCTGGGAGCCCGCTCCCCCAGCTCTGCCTTTCCAGGGACAGAGAGTGGCAGAGCTCGGAGCTACAGAGAAGAGGGGGAGCCTGGGAGGGGCAGGCCAGGGCATCCCACCCAGCACACCGGTCTAGGGCAGGGAATGGCTGGGGCGCAGGTCCGCCCTGAGACAGCTTCTTGCCCCTCGCAGCAATAGTCGGTGCTTCCCTCGCAGGCACAGGGGGAGAAGAGCTCCCTCTTTTTTCCACCCAGGAGGAGCAGGAATGTCATGCACTTGGATGGTAAAAGCTGCTTTTTCTCCTTCCTCCTGTGAGGAGAGAGGCCCGGGGACAGCATCTGCCTGGGAAAAGAGCAGCCCAGCATTTGCCCTCGGTGCTCACATGGCACCCAGAGCTGGTTTGCCTGTGGACAGTGTAGCCCTGAAGTTTATCTCACAAAGGTACCTCTCACAAATGCTTGGCTCATCTTACCAAGTATGCCATGCTTTTGTTTATTTTACTATATAGGTGTCTCTGAAAACCACGTCTACACATTGTTTTCCTTTGACCTGCCCCCTCAGATATCCAAGATGGTCAGATACCACCACACAGGGTTAGGGAAATTAGTGTTCCTGTACCACCAGGAAACAACACTGGTCATCTTTTTCTTTTCTATTCTGCAAAGATCTCAAGATGTTGAGACATCCACCAAATAATATTACAAAAGAATTGTTCACACGTTGGTCCCAGGTGACATTTGGCTACTGTAGCTATTACGACTTATTCTCCCAAAGCATTCAGTGGCACAGGACTTTTCCCCCAATCTTCTCAGAAAATGCACACTATTTTCTATTTTTTGTGTTGCTTAGTAATGTTTCTGGAATTCTTAATATCTACAGTGGTCTGACTGCCAGTTGCTTATAATGTACCATCCAGAAAGAATTAAGAGAAATTTGGATGTTTTTCTTACCTTCTTACAATGATATCTTAGGGCCGGAGGCAGCAATTTCTCTGTGAGGATCCACCCCACTTGACGTGGCTGGCAGCTCACAAACAACACAACCTGTTCACTGCCAGGAACTGCTAAGAAATGCATTTCATTTACTTGAGTTTTGCTATTGTGTCTCAGCTATATTCAATGGACGACCTGAGGGCACTACTTATGCTACAGCTTCCCTGCTGCAGTTGCTGTCTAGCCTCTTTTAGGGATCATGCAGGATATGACCATTTGAAGGTCTCTGGAGAGGCAAGCAGAGACACACCTGGATCCTGCACAGGCCCTGTGAAGGGGGGCTATGGACTCCCATGTCAGTGACAATCTGAGACACCAACTCCAGTGACAACTGACAGGAAGCGTCCTTCCTGCTTTAATGAGTCTATGCAGTGTTAAGCCATTTTTTGCAAAGCTGTCACAAAGGCTCCTGACTGATCCCTACTGCCTGTAACTGGTGCTTTGGGGAACCCATCAGTCCCATTGCTCTCTTGAGAGGCTCTTCTTCCAAACCTGCTGATGAAGGGCAGCAGGGAGCAGGCACTGCAAGTGATTCTTTGGCTCCACAGAAGCGTCTGTTGGTCATATCACCAGCAGCTTTGGCAGACTTGGTGCAGTTGTTATTAACTCCTAATCTCTACCTGTGGACTTTTCTGAGTAGTTATGAGGATGAGAATTTTCTTTATCAGTGGAATTTCATCAACTGGGTTTGCTTGTCAAATTCAGAGATACAGCCATCTAATCTTATTGGTATAAACTGCAGCAACATCACTCTCAGGAGGAAAGTGGGGGGAAAAATATCCCCTCAAAGGTATTCTGTGTCTGGAGAAACTGCATGTCCAGTAAGAAACCAGCTTGCAACTGCAATCTTGCACAAGATACACATTGATACTCCAGGCAGACTTAACATTCACCTTGACAAAGTAATCAGCTTGTCAAGCAAAGCAAGTCACTGTGGCCAGAGTGGTCATGGAAGGTAACTAATACTCTCCATCTGCAGCATCAGTCAAATAAGGATTTAAAATATTACAGGAGAGGAGATCTGAAATGTTAGAGAAGAAAACATACATAGGAGTGAAGCCAGTAGCATGTGACAGCCAAAAATGGAAAATAAATGCTAGAAATGCTTCATATGGACCCAAATAAATAGCAACCTCAAATGAAGTGGTTTAGACTTGTTTCATGCAGTAAAGATATAGGCTAGCCTGGTCTCAGGCTAGTGATTTGCTTTCCCTAGAACAAAACAAAAGGCATCCATTTATCTTGACTATGAAAATGTCCTTGTCAGATGTCAGCTGATCTCTCTCTGGGCAGGTCACCTATCCCTCCCAGCTTCAGAGGAACCCATAAACCACTGCCCCCCAAACATAATATATCTGTGCCTCCTGACCACTTATTCCTTCTCTTCCCTGCCCGAGTTGTCCCAGAAAGCACAGACCTTCCCTATGCCTGGAAAATCCTGCTAGAGAAAAAAATGTCACTGCTAGTAGTAGTGATAATGGAAGACATCCCTGCAGCCCCCTGAACCCTCACAGGGTTACATTAAAAGTGCCTTTCATGGCAATACCAGGTACAAGAATTCCTTCTTGCTGGCCCTGCTGCTCACCCACCCCAGAGCATGGCTTCTGCTGGCACAGCCCTTCCTGGCACCAGGAGCAGGACCAGTGCCCAGAATGAACCAGCCATAAATAAAACCCAGCAAAAACTCGTTGCTGCTTAGAAATAATCACCAGACAAAGAAAAAGACACAACTCAGAGAATTCCCTGCTTGGCATACCAATGGTGAGGTGATGCACTGCAACTCAGGGGTAGGAGGGAGCAGCTAGAGCAGGAGTGGGCATTGCTGCCAGAGATCAGTTTCAAACTAAAGCTAGTGTTTCCACATTTCTACAAAGATGGAGAGAAGGGTGACAGCATCTCAGACAGGCAACAGCTGGAGTGAGGTGGAGCTGAACTCTGCAACATGGCCTGAGTGAACCACACATGCAACCTCTGACTGACAGCACTGGTGTCTCCAGGGAGGCCTGAGGACTCACATTGATCTGCACATTTAGGAGAGCAAGAAAAGTAGTGATTTATCAGATCATAGAAATGTGAAAATCTGTCTTGTTAATGTTGACAATTAACTCTTATATTTGCCTGGGGAAAAGTGTCCTGGTGCCTTTCCTCCGGGATGCTCAGGTATATGGCAGTGGAAGCCTGTTGTTGCATTCTGTAGGACCAGGAAAATGCTGTGTTGGCAGGCAAGAAAACAATGTGGCTCCTCTGGACCTAAGTGAGCGCTGAGCAGGACACAAGGACGCTGGAAATGCCCCCAGCTACACAAATGTGATATTCATTGTGCTGCTGAAGCAGCAGAGCCTCCTCGTGCTGCTGCTCTGAGGGGCTGCGTTTGCTGGTTTGGGTTTCTCAGAGTCCTGCAGGAGATGTTAGATGGTTGTGAGATTCAGTCTCTAATTAGGTCCCTGTAGTGGTGAGATTGCTTCCTTTATAATCACTCAGTGGGAACTGGTACTTTATCCTCTGTACTCAAATTTTTATGTCTTTCACCCTCATTTTCTCTCCAATGCCCAGAGTCTCCTGTCCACTGGATGACAGCTGCAAAAGCCTCTGACATTCATTTTAAGGATGATTCTTTTCAGCTGCTTCACATTTCCTTTTGACAAGCTGTTCCAGTGATATTTACTGCAACTAATGAATTAACTCACAGCTGGACCACTTGCTAGCCTTTTCAGTCCAGAGCTGTTTTAAATCTTGATTAGCTGTTATGATTTGTAAATCTCCTAGAACTGTTAAGTCCAAGCTTTCCTGTCTCACACTGTGATCAGGAGACTGTTCCCAGTCATGCAGAGCAGCAGTACACAGGCATGAGGCATTCAGAGGGATTCTACCTCTGCAGCAGGTAGCAAAACAGTGTATTATCCACAGGAAGTAGTTCAATTCACAAGGAAGGGGTTTTGGATAACTCGTAGTGTGTCAGTTTTACATGGCCTGGTTTTTGGTAGGGGGGGGGCCACAGAGGTGGCTCCTGTGAGAAGCTGCTGAAAGCTTCCACCACATCCAACAGAGCCAATCCCTGATGGCTCCGAAGATGGACATGCCTCTGGCCAAGCCTGGGCCAATTGGAAGGGCTGGTAACGCCTCTGTGATAACGGATTTAAGAAGAAAATCAAAACAAAGTGAGGTACACACACAGTGTTAATTCCAGCTAGAGAAGAGGAGGAGGTGAGAACATGTGAGGGAAACAACATCGAGACACCAAGGTCAGTGGAGAAGGAGGGGGAGGAGGTGCTCCAGGCACCAGAGCTGAGATTCCTCTGCAGGCTGTGGTGATGACCATGGTGAGGCAGCTGTGCCCTGCAGCCCCTGGGGATCCAGAGGGGATGCAGAGATCCACCTGCAGCCCATGGGGGAGGTCCCCATGCTGGAGCTGGTGGATGCCTGGAGGAGGCTGTGAACAGGTGGGAGACCTGGTGGAGGGAGGGGGTTCCTGCTTCCAGGCTGAAGCTGCCCGTCCTTGGAGGACTGCACCCCATGGATGAGTGACCCATGCTGCAGCATTTTTGGGGGGACTGTGTGCCTGTGGGAGGGACTCACATTGCAGCAGTTTTGGGAGAAGTGCTGCTTGTGGGATTGGAACCATGCTGGAGAAGTTCGTGGAGAACTGTCTCCCGTGGGAAGCACCCAGGGTACAGCAGGGGAAGGACTCCTCTCCCTGAGCAGTGGAAGAAAACCTCAGGTGAAGAACTGACCAAACCACCATGCCCTGTCTGCCTGCACTGTTGGTGGGAAGGAGGGAGGGGTTGGGGGAAGAAAAAGTGTTTTAAGTGCTTATTTTACTTCTCATTATCCTCCTCTGACTTTGTTAGTAATAAATTCACTTTGTACTTCCAAGTTGAGTCTGTTTTGCCCTTGGAGTGTTTTCTCCCAGTCCTTATTTCAACTCAATGAAGCCTTCAGTAAACTTTTCCCTCTTCTGCCCAGCTATGGCAGGGGAGGATGAGCAGCTTTTGTGAGGGCCTGGCGTTTGACCAGTGTAAAACCACGACAGTTTTTGGTGGAGAATGTGGGCAGTAATAAGGACTTTGAGATAAGGATATTAATTGGGAGAAATATTGGGCAAAACAAGTATTAAACCATATTATCAAGCAGAAGGATGGTGGAGAATTTGTATTGTAATTGTAGGGTCTAGGGGTGGATTTTGTGTAGTTTGTCCATTTTTGTTCTGTATTGTGATGATGTTATTTTTGCATCTGATGTGGGGAACTTTTTTCTTGTCTCTCTGTTTAGTTTAGTTGTTTTTGTTGTTCCAAGTCGGGATTGTATGTTGAATGTGGATGATTTTTTTACTGCAGACTTCTGCGGTCGTTGCCAATCCTTATACAAGCTGCTGATACTGTTAATATTGTTAGCCAATACTGTTGTTATTCTATGGAATTCATGGAATTTGTTGTCATCCTGGTGCAAGGGAAAAAACCTTCAGGTGAGGAGCTATTAAATCTGCCCTGAGGCATCCAGTTCCTGGGTGGAAGGGTGTGTGGAGGGATTTGGGCAGGTTCCTAGGGCAGTTAGCATCTCCCATTGCCTGGGACTTTCCTCCTGAACAGGTAAACAGCCCTAACAACGACAGTTTTGGACTGATAGAAGGGAACCATTCAGCATGCTAAAGCCCTGCTTCTGGGAAGTGTCCAAACATTGCTTGCTGAGGGGAAGTAGAGACTGACTTTTCCCTTCACTTACACATGCACAGATTCTCTCTTATTTCTTTTCTTTCACTGTAGTAGAGCTGCCCTATCTCACCCCCTGGTTGATCTCCATCTTAGTGTCTCCCTGTCCCACTGGCAAAGGGAGCAGTAGAATGGCTCAGTGGACACCTGGCACGCAGCCAGGGTCAACCCACTACAGATAGCTGGGAAATAAAAGGTCTTACAATTTTAAGCATGTGTGAAAAAATATGCAATGCAACACATACTAAATTTCACAAGCATCTTGCACAAGTGATATTACACAAATGCACCTTTCTCCACATTATTTTGCAGACCTTTTCTGTTTCTAACTTCTGAGCACATCCTGAGCAACGAACAACAGCCCAGCATTTCAAATTAGGATCCTTACTTGAGTTCCTAGATAAAATTAGTCTGATTTGTGTAGATTCTGCCCTCTCAAGTCCCAAGTCACTTAGAGGGTCAGCACGTGTTTTGCTGTCAGGCAGTTTGTATTTTGGCAACCAACTGTGCATTTAGGCACCTCAATTTTCACTGATTTGAATTCCAACTCTAAAATTCTGGCCTGGAGGTAAGCATCAAACTGAAATTTATAGCCCAGGGGCTGGGAATACACAAGTCATGTAGTTACCTAAATTCAGGATGTCAATGCACATGGAGGCTTTTCACTTATCAGAAGACTTACAGCAAAACAGGAAGTTATTAATATCAGAGCCTGACTTGACTTTAGGTCAGACAATATCAAACAGAAGGTGTCTCCCCCTTTTCCTGTTTATCTCTTGCTAGCTCAGAAGACAGGGGAGATGAAGAGGAAGAGAGTTTCATAATTTGGTGCTACAAGGCAGTAGCACCGGCAGGCTGTACATCATTACACAAAGTATATGGCATCACTTCCCTCAAGTCTTTAAAGCTTTTGCTGTACTTTTAAACAAACAGGGAAACTATTTTGAAATGATGGGGTGGAACATGACAAAATAATGCAGTGTAATGGCATGCAGGAGTTTAGACAAAGTGAGCAATAAATGAAACTACAGGGGAGGGTAATATGTTGCCTTGGTATAATTATCTTAGGAAAACACTGGAACTTTCTCTTGAGAAAGTGTCATTTGATTTTTAAATAACACAGGTCATTAGGACTACAGTTTCATGTCGTGTCTGCATGATGGTTTATCAAAGCAAGATCAAGTTACTGGCAGGGTCCTGGGAGGAAGCTCCAGAGTAAAGGAAAAATACTGTACAGAGCAGTTTACCACCACACAGTGCAGAAATGAGCAAAACTTGCTGGCCTCATGGCCCAGCCTCATCACACCGGCACAGCGCACACCAGACTGCATTCAGCTCTCTGTTTTCACTGCTGTCCAACACAGAATTTTCTTTCAAACAAAGACAAATTTAAAAACTGCCCTTTCAAAAAGGCAACTGGACACAGTACCTCCTCGAAAGACAAGATTGAGCAGGAAACCCTGGACTGAGAACACCTAGCAAGGCCAAAAATTGAGTGCCAACCTATTGGGATGTGGGGTCATTGGCTGTCTGAGCTCTTCTGTGTTTTGTCAGCCACTGTGGAGGTAACAGGGCCAGGGAGCTGCCTCCCTGGCCTCCATGTTTGTGGGGAATTTATTAAAAGACTCATGCTGGGCACAGAAAAACTGGCACTGAGCAGTCAAAAGGCAAAACCCAAGAATATTTATTTGTTTTGACTTATGATTGGGCAGGTCATACTTCCTAGTGTAACTTGGCTCTTCTCCAGAAAACAAAATAGGAAACACTGTAAGTAGGTGTCAGCTCCCTGGGAAAGGTTTCCTTTCTTTTGGAGAAACAGGAGATTTCATGTGAGGATTTGTTCACTGGGTGCTTTCCCTCTTTCAGTTATCTAGAGGTTTGGGCCTCTTTATTTTTTTTCCCATCCTATCTTGCTGAGCCACTCACAGCCACATGAAATAAATTCCTAGAAGGAGATCACTCCCACAGAACCTTACACCTCTCAATTTACACTGGAAAAACACTGTTTGTACATGTAGAAGATTAAAATAAATAGCAGTGCATCTTCTTTTCTGTCCTTGATTAGGTTTCAGCTGCAAACACAAGGCAAGAGTCACACTTTCTTTCCACTGAGGTTGCAGATGTCAAGCAAAAACATCACAAATTTCTTTGCTCCTTAAAGGAGATCTGCTGTATATGACTTGCAGGAACCACTACCTCTGACAAGATTTATTAACTACAGTACTGATGTACAGTGCAATCCTCACGGGAAGGCCCAGAAGTCAGCTGTCCCACCAGAATTGCCTCTTTTCTCCACTCAGGCCATTTTAGGGGTGCTGGGTAAAGAGGGGTACAGCAGGCAGCCTCCAGGCTCCCAGATAAGTGCTTTTGTGATCCCCTGAGCTCATGGAGGAGGAGGAGGAGGAAGGGAGGAAGAACTGTATCAGATGAAATGGAAGTAGACAAGACAAAGTAGTGGTCACTAGCAAGTGAAAAAGAATTCTATAAATAAAGATAAGAATAGTTTTCATGTTTAAGCAAGAAATGTGAGAGGTATAAAATGAAGCAGAATTAAGAAAAAGCATTCTGCAGAGTGAATTAGAGAGATTTACAGCACAATACCAGTTCCCTTTGCAGCTCAGGGCAAACATTGCTTTGCATTTGAAAGTCAGCTACATGGAGTGCTCTGAAGGATCCCCTTTGCTGTCTATTGCCTGTGGTAAAAATGTAATGCAGACCAAACCACTTCAGGGCCTGATTCGACTCTCTCTCATACCGTAGCTGAATTCCTCACAGGTATTAATTCACACACCTCAGGGGTATGGGAGCACGTTCTTCCTTGGAGAGTGAGGGGCAAAAGGGATGGGAGCAGCTTACACAAGGGAGTCACTGGCAAGGCAGAAACCTGAGTGTAGATCACCCAAGTTTCAAGCTAGCATCTGAACTCGAGACACACCCTCTTCTCCCTCAAAATGTGAGAAAAGAAGAAATAAAACCACAGTGGTTTGAGTCATCTGAGAGTCCTAGCTGCAACCTCCCACACAGCAATCACCGCACAGTCTTGGCTGCTTTCACCATTGCCACCTTACCTTTCCCTCTCAGGCTTTCTGTTGTGTTCTGACATAAACTGGGAGCTGCCTGAGGCAGAAGCTGTTTAAGCTTCCCCATTATTTTGCATGTAGCATGAAATATCATAGGGTATCTCACAGGTTTTGACTCTAAACTGAGTTTTTGAGAAAGAGTCAAATTACTTAATGTCACTTGAGTCCGCCTTCTGAAGCTTTTCCACACCTAGGAGCAGCTGGCAGAAGCAGTGGAAGTGAGCAAGAGCCATCTGTGCACATTGCTCAGGTTTTACTATTTCTGCTCACCCTGAGATTTTTGGTATCAGGGAAATTATTTAGGCTGCAGGAAATAGCTCTTGAGGGCAACAAGGATCTGGCTAGTGAGTCTGTCCTTAGGCTAGGCAAGCCTAAAAGATGTGCATACAGTAGCAGCTGCTTAGTAGGAATGTAGCCCTGGAGGTTTTTTTCTGCATAGTGATGTCTGAAGTGTTGCTGTGAAGGATTTATGCAATAGATATGTGACTATGTGTTCTGTTCCACTGCTAACTATTTCTATGTGTCTCCTCTCTCACTGCCCTTCAAGGCTTTGCTCTGAATATAGTGATGCATACTGTTCCTGAGGAGTCTTGGGAGAAAATGCAGAGGGCATAGATTCACTTCAAAGCAGATCTTCAAACATCTGTTTGTACTTACAGCACAAAAATTCAGCACACTACAGCACATAGCTGCCTGCAGCTTCAAGGCAAACACAAATGCTATGAGGTATTAAACACTCATAAATGTAAACAAGATAGCCTGGAGCATCAGTTAGGTGGTAATGGGTGGGGAAAGGCTCACTGTATATTTAAGGCCCAGGCATTTTCCCACTGATTTTTGCCACATTAGTAATGGGCCAGGGAGAGGAAAACTCTCATGTAATTTAGCCAGGAAATACTGCTCCGGGCAGTCACTCCTGACTCTCTCCTGCTGTGGTTCCTGCTTGCTGCTGCACCAGGGTGCAAGGGCAGCTTCTGGCCAGACACCCTCGGAGCCAGGAGGGGAAAGAGACAACTGCTCATGCCAGCTCCATTCCTGACAGCCAGGCCGCCACTATGGCAGGTTATCCCTGTAGCAGAACAGAGGTTAGACTGAAGGATAAGGGGACCTCCCTGGCACCAGAGCCTTGATAGCTGCCCATGCAGGAGCATCAGGGGAAGGCTCTGGCCCCACATTATTGTTTGGGTGGAAAACAAATGAGCAGATGAAGACACTGTCACCTGCTGTTGCTTGACATCACTCTGTGACCACAGGGTAGAGTGGCAGTGAGACACAGGGACACCTTTACGACATCTTTACCTGAGAGATATGGTATCATGATTAATCTGATAGAAGTTGGTGGGGTTTCAGTCCCTTCCACACCTTCTGGGTGAATGAGAAGAAAATTTGGCTGGCTTGAAGTCTCAATATAACATTGTATTAGCATCAGACCACTGCCAGTTCTGGTGTAAAGGAGAGGACAGAAACGTGGGGCAGGATCTGCTAGGACTTGAGGCACAGAAGCAGAGCTGTTCTAGGTGGGCATAAACCATTATGGACAACATCTCAGTATCTCTAGTTCACAGTCTTCTGTTTAATCTAATCCCACCGCCCTGGAGATTTCAATTCAAATGCCATTTGGAGCAGCTCTGCCCTGGACATATGTTGTCTTCTGCCAGCTGCACTGCAAGGACAGTAATCTTTGCCTGCAGAACAGTAAAAGCAGCTGGGTGGGTCACCTCTTCAGTCACCTCACCATCACTTGCTAGAGCTCATTTGTCAGAGCCCTAAGTCACAACACAAACACTAGAAATCAACCCAAAATGGATATGGCTAGACCACAAGACCTGAAAATTCTCCAAAAACATGCAATCTAGTTCAATAAATAGTGCCTTCCCCAGGACAGATAATTTCGGTTCTCCAAACCAAACAGTGTCAACAAGAAAAGCCTTTTACACCGATATTTTTGGCAGTATAGAAATATCCCTATATATTACATGGTACTTACTACAAGTGCAGAAGATTCCAATGTAGATCCACATTCACTTTTGCATTTCTAGAGGCGAAGAGGGGGTTTCAGTCATGTTGAGCTAATATGACTGAGCCAACAGGAATTAAAGCTATGCCCTTTCCTGCCTGTTGAGACATGGTGAAAGAAAGCAGCTACCTTAAATCAAAGGGTCCAGATTCAGGGAGGTGCTTCAGCTAGAAATCAGAAGCCAGTTTACAGATACTTTGATAACTTGAGCTTTTATCATTCCACAGGCCCCCAAGATCAGTTGGTGAGGGCTGGGTAAGTTTCCTCATACGGTATTTGAAGGCAAAGACAATCTACATTTGCTTCCCACAGGCAAGCCCAGGCAGCTACAGCGTGTTATAAAAAGAGGAGATTAAACACAAGTTTTGTAGCACTACTGTATGAAAAGATACAATCGGTTCTACCATTAGGAGCTTAGGAGTTAGGATTCTAAATCTGATGTAGGCACCTTTGAAGCACCAGTTTTGTGAAGAATATCCCATGCTTTGTCCTATCTTGAAAACTGAATTGTTTAGCTATTAAAAGAGATTAATGTAATCTCTGTGTCTATGAAATTGGATTTTGAAACTGTTTGCTTACTGTACTATCTCCAGTGCAGTGAATGAGACCTCTGCTGCTTTTCATGTTGCTGTAATTACGGGTCACACCTTGTTTGAGCCCAGCATGTGCTGGCATCGCCGGCATGACAAAATGCCTGGCAGACTGCAGGAGGAGGCATGTAGCTGGCAGGGAGAGGGAAGCCTCTGCTCCACAGAGGCCACCGCTGATGTTCCGTGTTGCTTTGGGCCCCTCAGTGTGAGCAGGCCCAGCTAGAGGGGTACTGAGACAGCTGGGACAGCAGAGGCTCAGGGAGCTGGGTGGGTTTAGTCCCGAGACAGGAAGATGGGGGGGTGATCCAACAGGACCCGACTGCAAGTCGCATCTCTTTCAGGGGGAGACTGACAGACCTCAATCTATCCTGCAAGCAACAGATGGACAAATGAGGGGCAACAAACCCAGGCGGGAACTTGGGAGAAGGAATGGACATTAGCAGAAGAATGTCCCAGAGAGGGAGACTCTGCATTCTCCATCCTTGGAGGCTTTCAAGACTTGGCTAGACAATGCCAAAGCTGACTTGATGTAATGTGATAGTCCTGTGCTAAGCAGGAGCCTGGATGACCTTGGGCCTTCAGAGGACTCTTCCAACCAATATTTTTGTGTTTCTATTATTTTCTTTGTCAAGGAAATTAACACTCTTCAGCTCCATGGATATATGTCTTTTTATGCTAACTAAGGAGCTGGTCCTGCAGTCTTCCTTTCAAGAAGGTAGCAGTAAAGGTTAAGAAATCCTAGCCCCTCTCCACCCCTTCCTCTCCCACAGGCAGCAGTGTGTTGAGCCCACCTCCAGTCTCCACTTTGCTGCAGAAACATGGCTTGTGGTCCTGTGAGCATGGTCCAGCCATGAGTGTTGACAGTCCAATTGCTTCACTCAGAACTAAACGCTAGAAGAAGAGATATCCCATGGCAGGAGGCAATTGCTGCTGGGAATTCTGCTTGTCATCAGCTAACCCAGAGTGTGTCTCTTTGCAGCAGGTTCTGTTCACTTGAGGATCCTGGCATGGTTACTTTATTGCTGCTTCCACTCATGCACACCACAGACACTTCAGCAAGCTCCTTTTCTGCTAACAGAGGAATCATGAAGCATCCACTGGCCGCCTGAAGCAATTTCTCTCTCTAGCCAGAGACCTGCAACTCCATGCCCCAGTCTTCGCAATGTTTGCTAACCCTTTGCATTCTCAGGATGTCCTCTGCCAAGTTCCCCCTCTCTTGGGAAAAGGGGATCTATTTGCTGAGTTTTTATTTACTCATCCTGGCAGACAAGCTTCTGACAAGCCATCTCTCTGCAGTGCTGCAGCCCTACACTGCTGTCCTGCATGGATATGGGGCAAAAATAAAACCACAGAGTTTTCAAATGATCATTCTTTTCTTTTAGCAGCAGATGAAAATTTAAGTTGCTTTCTCCTTCCCAGAAGTAATCTTGACTGCAGTGCCTTGAGAAGTGCCCTGGCAGTAGTAAGGTTCTTGTTAATGACTCATTGCTTCAGGGCAGGGGATGATTTGCTGCTCTGATACAGGGAAAGGTGCAGAAGAGAAAGAAATCAAATGAGTGGGTTGCCTGTAGTAGCTAAGCTTCTCCTGATGTATCTGACAGAGGCTGCAGAAATGGCTGGGTGATCAGTGAAAGTGCTTGTGTAATATGGGGAGCCCCACACCCCAAAACACCACAGGCACAGACTGTGTCACCATCAGCAACAAGCTGTCCAACACTGGTGGAAGGGACAAAGAACCAGCATGTGTCCTCTGCTCTCAGACAGAAAAATAATCTTTTGTATTCCTCTTTCTTTTGGAGTCTGTAAACAGTTTGAGACTGTTTATATACAGTTTTGTCCAGTTGGATACATCTGGGTTACTTGTTCTGTTCAGTTTTAGGCACCTCCTCACTAATTGCTGTTTCTTTGACCAAGCTTTTGCCCTCTGAATTTCATAATGGATCAACAGCACACACACACACAGCCCCAATACCACCCTCAAAGCCTCCCAGGGCTCTGAGATGCCCCCAAGGCCAGATCCAAACCTCAAAGTGAAGACACGGCACAAAAGTGCTGCTGCAGGGCTCTTCTCCACCCACGAGTGTTCTGGCAGCCGAGTGCCTGTGCTGGCCTTTTCACCCCAAACTCTATTCAGCCCATGATGACCTGCTCCCAGCAGCTCCATTAGCTCTCCTCACCCGGCAGACAGCAGCCCTACCACCTCTGCTCACTGTGCCAGGTACTGACAGGGCCAGACATTCTGGGGAGCTCTGCAGCAGCGGTATTATGGTGCCTATGATGAACCTAATTAAACAGATTGAATGGACACAGAAGCAAAGGCAAAGATGGCATCACTGAAAGATGACACAGAGCAGCTACAGTTCCCTCAGACCTGCACTAGCACCAAACACTGCACCTTGCTGAAATGTGCTGCCATTAGAAAGTCCATCTGCATGTACCACGTTTTGAAGTTTCAGGGAGACTGGCAGAAGGTCTGGGGGGAGCTGCTACATGTATGGGGCTATATGCATGCTCTGGAGCTGCAGGAGTATCCGGTGAGTGCTGGGAACTGACAATGTTTTATATGTACACACAGCTTTACATGGTCTTATTGGTACCTGAACATTTGCTACTGCTTAAAAGACAGCCCTGTTCTGACCTACCTACAGAGAGGATCTTGAGTATTGATTTTTAAAGGCACAAGGATAGGCTGG
Source organism: Hylia prasina (assembly GCA_013397195.1). Lineage (NCBI taxonomy): Eukaryota > Metazoa > Chordata > Aves > Passeriformes > Sylviidae > Hylia > Hylia prasina. Next base: position 254,828 of record VYXD01011174.1, on the reverse strand, counting down.
AATGCAGTCATAGAATCATTTATGTTGGAAAAGAGTTATAACAGCATTGAGTCTAACTATTAACCCAGCATTTCCAAGTGCACCACTAAACCATGTCCCTCAGTGCCACACCTGCATGTCTTTTAAATACCTCCACCACTTCTCCAGGCAGCCTCTTCATGTTTCCTTCCTTATCATTCCCTGCAGTTGGTAGGATAAGGGAGAGCACTACCTGCAGTCCAGATCCCTTAACCAATTGTCCAAAAGCCCTGAAGTTTCTCCTGATTGCTCTTGGACTTCCTGGTGCAACTTCATTGCTGCCTACCTGAAAATTAATAGTGGAGAACAATCTGAGGGCTGTGTGAGGGTAAGAAGCTTTCTCTTCACATCTTTAACCCATGTCCCAGAGAGACAGCAGACCTACCTCAGAAGTGGTTCCAGCCAGCATACTGGGCTTTTTTCTCCCTTCCGAAGGGAGTCTTCCAAGGCAATGACCTCTCTTTTTTTTTCACGGACACAGTTTTGACACAGGTTGATTTAACCTTGGTGACAGCCCCATGCAAGATGAGACACTGTTCCCATTGCTCAGTTCTGCTAGCAGAGCCTTGTACCCATATCTGCTCCTGGCCCCACATGATCCTACCTATATCCATCCATTTTTTCTTGCAGTCAGCTACTTTGGAGCACATATGTCTTGTTCCTTGCTGAGAGTCCAACGCGGCATGATCCTGGTTAAGAGCATTAGCTCATATTATTAATAAAAACCGTCCACATACTTATAGAATTATTAGTTAATGCTGCTCTCTCTCTGGCTAGGGTAGCATAGCTAAGTTATAAAGACAGATTTGTATTGATAAGGCTTCCAGACCAAAAATTAGATCATATTTGCCATCAGCAATGTGTTGTTGAGAATATAAACTGAAAACTCAGTAGTCACCAACCAAAAACACTGCCTGAGCACCAGAAAACATGGAAAAGTTCTTGACTCTGGCCCAGTAGGGCTGCCACTTCGATATTTTTGAAATTTAATTAAGCAAATGTCATCATTCCTAACACAAACCATCTTGCAGTGAGCATGCTTTTGAGTGCTCAAAGCAAAGCAGAAAGGAGCACTGGAACCCTGAGGAGTTAGGAATTATTCCCATATTAGGTACTATTTCCACAATGAAATCCACTCCCAGTTTATCCATTTTCATTATGCCAATTTATTGTATTCATGGACAAGAGATGCGTATTTAGATTAAAGCCTCATTTCTGTAGGTGCTACATGAACAAGTCATGAAACAATCCCTGTTCCTGCACACTCCAGTGTAGTGCCAAGGTGACCTGGAAGCAGAGGATAAAGGACATTGCCAACGGGGAGAATGTGCAAATTGATGTGCCCAGAAAAAAACCCACATTCTTTGGAGCAGGAAAAATTTTGCTTTTCAAAAGAAAACTGTAGTTTGAAAGTGCACATGGGCTATGCAGACATCTCATTTTTATTTAAGGGTGGGTGTAGAGCTTATGAAACACGACAAATAAAAAGCCTGAGAAATTTCAGTTCTCTCCATCCAGAGAACAAACATATCAGGTTGTTCCACAGTGACCTGCCAAGCCTAAATTTAAAAGGATCTGGGAAGAAGAGGACAGTTCAGGCTCTGTACCCATTGCAGCTTGCTCTCTGTGTTCCCACTTCCATCAACAGCAGGATCTTCACCACTGTCATCTCCCCATCCTTGGAAAAAGGGGCTAAGAGAACTACTACTTGCAGACTTCAGATGTGACGATAAATCCACCGTCTGCAGTGACTTGTAACACCAACTTGCATTTTCCAAAGGGATTTTGGCATAGAGGAGCCCGGACGTAATTGTTAATGTGTGGAAGTCTCATGTAAATGAGCCTGTTTTGAAAACAGGCCTCAACAGAAAGCCATCTAGGACTTCAGGATATTCCTCCACTGCACCAAGTGAAGGTGGTCTGCAGAGCCCAAGGTGCCTCCAGGGTGAGAATCAGTATAGCCAGGTTGGTCAAAGCCTGGCTGAACAAGCTTTGCCCTTTTGCTGCCATGTAACCCGGTGCCAATGCAGACATACCCCCCTTCCTACCCTCACAGCACCCCTGCATGGCACTGCACAGCAGCACATGGTGGTACCAGCTGGAAACAGCTGCTGTGGGTGTGGTGTGGTCACACCTGCAAGTGCTCACATCCCCCCATCTATGCTGGGGCCTTGGTCACTCCTCACTTCTCTGAAATGGCCTCAGAATCTGTTTCATAGGAGCTGGTAGGACCCAAGGGGGCAGGTGGGACACTCAAAATAGCTTTAAATTCAGTGGGGAGTGGAAAGGCAGCTGAGAGAATGAGGAGTGGTGAGACCAGACACTGGAATCTGAGAGTATAGGCAGCAGATTATTAATGAAGAGGCTTGTTTAAGTTTCTTCCTAATGTGGCAGTGAGAACCCTTGTTATTACTGCTTTCAGCACAGAGTGCATATACAACATGTTATTGTGAAATCTTGAAATCGTTGTACACAAATACAGTTAGGAAAAGAAAAAAAGGAAAACTTGGCCATATTTCTGAGTATACTCTCATACTATATTCAACTCTCACGTACAAGTCCTCACACCCGGCTTAATAATCATAATGAACTATCAGGGAAAGGTAAATAGTCTTCATTCCACATCTCAAAGAATAATAGTAAGAAGGAAGAGATTTCAAACATCGGTAATGACTTGTAGAGCAGCACATTGCTTAAAACATTGACTATGAGCCAAGAAATACCCCCCAAGGCTGCAATCAAAAACAGTTTTTGGCTCTGTGCTGTGAACAGAAACTTTATTTGATCAACAGAGTTATTGCAACAGGCTTGCTGTTGGGAGTCTGGAAGTTCCTCTCTAACGTGGCACCCCTCACTAAAGCTAAAGCTCCTGCATGGGAAAGCTCTGGGCTCATGAAATACAGCTCTGGATCACAGCTTCAGGTTAATTGTGATGACCACTGAGGAGAGTTGATGCTTCTCCCTTGGCTGACACACAAGTCTGTGTAACTTTTCATGGGGAAATAAGAGAGATCTGAGACTGGCAAAAATACTCTCCTCTGGTTTTGCAAGTAGTTGTTGATTTGGGAGAATGAAATCAGCTGAACTATTTTTTGTGAAGAGCTTCAGCCTATTGCCCTCAGCAGCAGTACAAGTACAGGGGCAATCTCTGATCTATAGGCCTTGCCAGGCTAAGAAGAAAACAGATGTGGATTAGCTCCCCTCCTGGCCAGAAAAAACACCCACCTGCCAGAGAATATTGGCAGGGAGAAAAGGAAGGAACTGAAAATTAATTTTTAATAGTTTCTCTCAGTTTCTCAGAAAATGGCAGACCTTCTCAAATATTTCAGACTTTTTTTTTTTTTTTTTTTTTTTGAAATGCGAGGTAGACATATCAGTTGAAATCTGGAAAAGTGAAGGTCTATTATTCCTATAAATATCTGCCATCAGAATTGATGGCAGATATTGTGTTTCCTGCTGGCATCACTAGGAACAAAAGAGTTTTGAGAAAAAAGGGGGTTGTTAATATCAGAAAGTAATTTTCACCAAGACACAACAAGCTATACTGATCTGAAAAAACCAAAAAGTGATACTGACTGCTCCTGAATACCACACACTGAACCCTATCCAACTAATTGCTCAGGGACCTATAGATAATTGGCATCTCCATATTGATGGTTTGATGATCTGGCAAAACAGAACCTTCCCCAACCACAGGAATAAAATTTTAAAAAATTTAGAGGCTCCTGTTCAGCAAAAAGAAACCAGTAGTGCACAGAGACCTCAGCCTGTGTCAGAGACAGAAGAGGTCTGATGCAAACCAGACATGAGCTGCCTGAATTCCTTGGGAGAGAAGGAATTTCAGACTAGCATGCCACAGGAGAGAGTCCTAGAGCCCAGAGAAGCATCTAGGTGCTCACAGAAGCCATGATCAAAAAGACCAGAATGCCAAAAAACTAAACAAGCTAGAAATAAACATATTTTGGGGATATAATGTATGCTGACTGACATCCAAACACTGGAACAGCTTGCCCAGAGAAGTGGATGTCCATCACTAGAAATGTTAAAAGTCAGGTCGGATGATCCAGTGAAAGATGTGCCTGCCCACAGCAGTGGGGGTGGACCAGATGATCTTTGAAGGTTTCTTCCAACCCAAACAAAGTTATCAATTTTATGATTTCTTACTTCAGCTCAGAAAGCCTAAACCAGCCTTTTCTGGTTCTGACAGTCTGAACTGCCATTAAAAGCAATGTGCCTTATCATTTTTCTTAAAACAGAACAGCACTAACATCACAATTCTTTCCCCCAAAGAATGGGGCAGCTCAAGGAGTCTTCAATGAGTTTTAGAGATTGTGACTTTCTTATTCAAATCCAGGCAAAATGAAAAGAGGGGATGATAAATTGTTATGTTCAAAGATTTACCTTTCCAACAGGAGGGAAGATAGAGTGGCAAAGTACAGAAGAGGGGAAAGAGGAAAAACAAGCACGTGCCCAGTGTTGCCTTCAGGCTTTATGTTTGACAGAAACAAAACAAGACACCCATAGAAAATAGAATGTTTTTCTGTATGGTGGAGATTGTATGACTGTTACACCTGATTCCTGCTTCAAAAACCATGCAGTGTCTTCATTGCTTGGTGATAGCTGCAGGTAGAAGCATCTACAGCGATTTAACAGCAGTGAGCCCTGCAGAAAGAGTGGAGGGAACACCACCCCTGCAGGAACAACTTTGTGAGCAATTAAAGGCCGTAAGGAAAGTTAGTACCTACTATTGTAAAAAAAAGTCCATTTGTAATTAAAAGCAAATCCCAAGAAGATTGTGTTGCATCAGTTGGAAGCACACATAGATTTGGGCAACCTGGGGAGATCTCTAAGGTTGACACTTGTGTCTTCTGCCTCAATATGCCCAGAGAGGTGTCTAAACACAATCCTGTGCCATGTGCTCTAGGATGGCCCTGCTTGAGGAGGGAGTTGGACCAGATGCCCCACTGTGGTCCCTTCCAGCCTGACACATCTCCATGATTCAGGAATTACATCAGGAATTACCACTGAGGTAAGACACAGGCATTTCACACTCCCAGTGCTCCCTTGACAGGGTGCTGAGGACCAACAGTGCAGCACTGGTTCCTACTCCTGCCTCTGTGTAACCACGGACCTGTGGCTGGACTCCAGGTTTGTAAATATGACATCTCAGATCAGGTGCTGGCCTGGTCCCTGGCCAACTCCAGCAGCAGAGGTACCTCAGAGGCTTGCTCAAAGGCAGTCACTGATGCAGAGGCTCCCTCCCTATTCACAGGAACTACTGAGACCTGAGAAGCAGCTGAGACGTGGCCCGGTGCATGGCACACTTGTCACAGGGAGACACCACGAGCAGGGCCATGGTTATTTCTACCCCCTCGGGAAAAGGAGGTCCCCGTGCTTTCCTTACACAGGCTCTGCATGGTCCCCTTGATCCCCCAGAGTTCCTGCCAAGGAGGAAGGAGGGAAAGGGGCCTGATGACAACACTGTGGCTCCCTAGCATGGGTAATATTTGATGGTTCAGGAGAGCTGGGAACAAAAATCGGGCTTGAAGCAAACAGCCCCATCCCATCCAGCCATGCAACATGACTCAACAGATCCACACAGGCAGGGCTGTGCAGGCTGTGAGTGGAAACCAAACACAGAGCATGCAGTGGGCTGGCAAGCTGAGGTGTTTTTTTCTTTTTTCTTTTTTTTTTTTTTTGTGGTGTCTTATCCTTCTCTTGTATTTAAGCAACACTTCCAAGAGAAGAAGAAAGGCTGGAAGAAAATACTGACTTAGCATGGGGGCCTCTCACCAAGATTTGCAGTGCAGCTAAGAGGGATTTTACCTGTTTTTCCTAAAAATGTATACAACTGGTGACTTTGCAAAGGGATGGAAAGAAGGAGCCACAGGTGCAGGGAGAAGTGTGAGATAGGCAGGATACCCTGTGGCAGAAAGCTCCTCAGCTTGTGTAACTTGCCAGGATAGAGAATTGCTCTGACAAGTTACACAGGCTTCTACAGCAGCTATGAATTTGATCCTATAAAAAACAAGCGTCAACAACTTAATCACATGCCTGGGTCACATGGAAGCAAGGACAACACACAGTAGCAAATGTTGACTTTTTTTTTTTTTCTTTTTTTTTTTGAGTGTGTTTGTTTTTTTAACATAAAGTGGGAGTGAGGAGTGAAATTTGGGTGGGGCTTTCTGCTATTCACTGGGAGGAAATAGAACGCGTTTGCAACAGCTCCTGCCTTGTTTTGCTCTCCCTCAGGAGCACGGGGCTGTCTCCAGGCTCTGCCAGGCTCGTAATCCCGCCGTTTTTCCAGGACTCCCAGGCCCCAGGTTGTTCTACAGGCCAGAGGAGCCCTCACACTGTCTCACTCGGACTCACCGAGTGAGCCGAGCTGGCGTGGGCTCAGGGCAGGAGCTTTGGCAGAGTGCCTGGCACAGCCGTGAGCGGCTGGCAGCGGCGCTTGGCAGCGCTGGCTTTGGAAAAAGATGACGGTATCCAGAGTGGGCGATGCCCGGGGAGGCCGCGGGGAGGAAGGCTGCGCAGGGCAGCCGTGCTCCCGGGACCTGAGCCATGGGGCTGCAGGGCAGCTCTGCGGGGCTGCAGCGCTCCGGACCCGGCTGCAGCCCGGAGCACAGGCAGCTGATGGGGCTCCCAGCAATACCTGCCCCAGGGAATGCTGCCTGGCACGCCTGTGCCGCGGACAGGCCTCCCTGCGGACAGGCCTCTCACACCCAGACCCTCGCAGCCTGACCAGACTTTACTGGTCACTGCCGGGATTTTTTTTTTTTTTTTTCCAAAAGACACACGTCCAAATCATCTTGTCTGCAAGCATCTCAGCGTGAAACTGACACAACAGTTCACAACCGAGTTGTTTTAACTCACAGGAACCTCTGGGTTTCATACTGTTCTGTCTCCACCTCTCTTCAGAGACCCCAGAGACTCAATCAACCAACAAACCACCTTTTTTTTTCCCTTTCTTTTTTTTTTCTTTACAGTTTTCAAATGAAAACCCTGTCCTTTCTTTACCTACTTCTGTCATGCAGTGTTTAGGTACATATCTACAGGTCTCACAGTTGTGGTCCATTTCCAGCAAACCTGTTCACATTGGGCATAGATTTTTGCAATGGGCCCAAGTCACAGCAGGTCAGCCGATGGTCTGCCTGCCCCATCCATCACAGGGAGTGCAGCAATCCAGCCCTCCCAAAGCTCTGCTGTCTTACACCGTGAGGCCTTTATATGGGTGCAGCTGCTTCAGCAAAGCTTTGCTGATTGAACTCTTGTGCACACGTGTGAAACAGCCCAAGTGTGCATACCTGAAGCTGGGAGAGCTGCGTGGAGCCAGGCTTCTGCCTCCTCACACTGCGACTCACACAGCTCTACCAGCAACCAGCGTGCTGTGAGGCACGCTAGGCTCAGTTTTTGCCTTTTAATTCCTCTGGTACAATTAAAGCAGCATAGATTCAAATGTGGCTGCAGTGATGCTGTTATAAAAATACAGGAAGGGAAACTAGATTTAACAGAGCATGACCCTTCATACTTGCATAACTGGTTCACACTGGTACCTCTACCACCATCAATCTCCTTGTGAAAATGTAAATTATATCCCCAGCTGAAAGTCATGCACAGGGACAGACACTGTGGGCAGAAAAGACCCATGTGCTACTCAGTGGGAACAGTTTGTGTCCTGCAAAGTATTCTCCTGGTTTAGAGGAGCCAGAAATATAAAGGAGAATATTTGCTTTTCTTTAAAGAATAGCTCGTTCTAAGGAATGTCTTTTTCAACCATGAGAAAATACAACATGGAAGGGATACAGGGCCTAATAACCCACCTGGAAATACTTTGTGTGGAAAAGCAGTTCAGCCAGTTTGGGGATTGAGCCAAAGAATTATCAGACAGGCCTTGCTTGATATGATTTGGGTTTGTGGCAGCTTTTACAGCCCAGCAGGATTTCCCAAAGCAGAGGTGCTTTTAAGCTGCCCGTGTATGTGCCTGGCCCTTATTGCAGTCCTGGATTTTGGCCAAAATGATTTCTGTTTGTGAGGGAGTGAACAAGTGAGGATCATTACAGCTTAGAAGCAGCTCAGTTCTTGCTCGATGAGAGCTCTGGAGACATAGAATGGGACAAAACAAGTATAGAAATGTACCACCATGTGGGAGCTGATAAGGAGATGGCATGCTCCTGCAAATTTCAGCTATTTAGGACATGGTTTGTCAGCTGTGGGACAACTTTTATGCAGAAGTAGGGGAACCTGGATGCAGGAGAATAAGAGGTTTCCAGTAAGATCTGTATGTATCTTCCACTCTGAGGCACTTGCACATCAGCAGTTCTGTATTCTGACTGTGGAGGGTGTGGCTTCTCCACAGCTGTGATTCTGCTCCTCATCCTTCATGATGATGAGTGACCATACAGCCTTAGGAGCAGCAGCACAGTGTTAAAAATTGTGAATTTTCAGAAGTCAACAGCAGAGCCTCAGCTGCACTCTCTTGAAGAGGAGGAAAAAGCAGTTCGATGGAAAGGTAAAGATGGGACATTCCGTAACCTTCCTTGTCCCGCCCAAGTATTTTTTAAGGTAGAAAAGGACTTCTAATGAAACTATCTCACTGCATGAAGGACAGAACAAATGAACTCTGACATCCATGAGGCACCCCAGGTAGCATTTCCAAATGAAAATTTATGGGTCTTTAGGAATCTTACTTTGGGGTGAGAGGAAAGAGAGTTCGAGGAAAGAAGGAAGTTAAGTTCCATGGAAAGCTGACATTCTTCATTGACTCTAAAATAGAACTTCTTGGAAATTTACCAACCAGGCATTTTTGTGTGGAAAAGACTAACTGCAGATTGGGCACTGTCCAAGTTAAAATGCACACCAGTACTGGACGGGAATAGTGTTAGGGGTCTAGATGTGTTCACTCTGAAAAACTTGCCAAAGAGTCCCTGCTATGGCAAGACTTGGGACCTCACAGCAGCTGTTATTTTTCTACAGCACTTTATAGGTCTGGTTTTGGGTCTCCAACTGTACATCCTCAGGGTTTCAGGGAAGTGTCAGTGAGTTCTGGAGTGTAGCTCGCCCTTTACAGGCAGTGCAGATTCAGTCAGTTCACTAACCAGAGTCCCGGGACTTTGTTTAGTTTTCTTATTCTGAGTTTGACACCTGCCTTTGGAGAGATGACTTATGCCCAGCACTGCACTTGCAGCAAGGGAGTGGGAGGAAAGGGATGTCAGAGTGGCTTTTCAGGAGTGGTAACAGGACTGTTTTGTTCAGTCCAGGTGCCTTTTTTTAAAGAACAAATCCCTGTCTAGCACGAATCAAGGCACAGAAGGAGCAGAAAACAACCTAGGAAACGGGACATTCCCTGGACTGTGATGGAATTTGTCATTTGCTACAATTTCAATTTTTACATTGATATGTACTAGGGTTGGTGTTTCACACAGTACTGATGGTTGCCATGAGTCTTTGGGTGTTGGATGAGGACAGGGAATGGGAGCACAGTTTTCAGCTTGGGAAGTTTCCTTTTCCCACTGAACAGACCCAGACTTAACCTTGCTAAACAATTGATCTCACATAGGGTTAGGAGAATTTTGAGGTTTTTTCCTATCCCTCTTCAAAATCTTCCTCTTTCTTCCATGCTTACCATGATAGTATAGGAGCACCCACCTTTTCCATCTGCTTCTCTGCAAACACCTTCCTGTGCAATTCCTCTGTGCTTCACCTTGTGCTGAACGTGATGCTGTTCTTGGTGAGTCAGATCCAATGAGGCATGGAGATGATTTGACTTTGTCTAGGGAAGGCATGGTGCTGAAACTCTTCTTTGGTTCTGCACCATGTGGAAACTCTTTATCCAAATGGGTTTATGTTTCCCTGCTCCAGCTGTCCCCAGCCTCACATTGTCACCCTGGGAGGTACACACTTTGTGTACCTCAGCAAGCAAGGCTTGGCCACCCGGGGCTGCTCTGAGAATACCTGATTGTTTCACTGCAATTTGGAGGGAGAAGCTTGTGTTGCTCTTCTCACCTGGGGCACAGCATAGCTCTTGAGCAGGACTTGTATTTCTGGTTTCTTCACAATAGCAACTTTATCAGCCAGACGAAAGCTGAACTCCATTTTTTCCAAAGAGGGTCACAACAAGCTTGGCTAGAGCCTTGTGCCAGTTAGCTGGGACTACACAGAACACAACCACTGGTTCAAGCAGTGGTTCTCTCTCTCATAAACACATAGAGCACCTCAGTATCTTCTTGCTTCTTTACTTTCATGCTCCAGTTGCTCAGAAACGGGACAGGATGCAGTAGAGCCAATGTATATATGTCTGCTTATGTACCTGTGTGTGAAAGGTGGGATAAGCATGGTTCTTGCTTTTGGATAGTGTAAAGGTAGCATCCTACTGGTGGTAACTTCCAAAGGGTGAAGAGAAGGCACAGCAGAGCTGCTCCCACATGCTGTCATCAGTGATGGGGCAGGAGAACTGGCCTCAGTTATACTCTTAGGAGATCAAAGCTGCATTCCCTGGTGGAAGCCAAGTGAAAGGTTATGTGCCTGTTTGGCAGCCTGTCATTTAGATAGGGATAAGCTCAAGACTATCTCAGAAGCTAATGAGAGGGAGGAGACTGGGAAGGTATTGAAAAATGCCCTGAGAAGAGAGGCAGATGACACAGAGGAGCCAAGCCTCTCTCTCTGTCCAAGTACTGAAGTACTCAAGCTTGCAAGGACAGGGAGTCATGTGATCTGTGCTGGAGCACAGGCACCTCTCCTGCAGAGAGGGCAGATGCTGTACTAGGTCAGGACGTCTCATGGAGAGAAGCTGAGTGCTGGGAGAAGGATGGGAGGTTTTCAAGGAGCAGTACAACTCGTAGCTGAGAGGGTCTGGCATGCAAGTGTGAGCAGACTGGGGTTTTAGTTGATCTGGAAGAGCTAGAACATAGCAGCTGAGCAGAAAAGTTAAACTAAGTGGTTTTTATCCACTGAGAAAGTACTGGAAGGTAGTGGCTGACCCCTGTGCACTCCCTCAAGGCTGGGTATATGCTCTCTTGTGTCTGTATATTTAAGGGTGGGGAGCTGATTCTCTCTTCTTTGTTTTTTTAAAGCTGGCAACTTATGGTAGTGTAAGCAGATCTGTCAACGTGGTGATGGCAAAGGAGATTTTTGAGAAATGGGGTGTAGGAGAGGTTTGTGAAGTGGCCTGTGCATTTCTGAGGTGTGAGGCTAAGTAAGAGGCAGCTGGGAACAGGTGTTGTGGTTTGGGGATCTCTGGGGTAAAAGTTGGGAGGACATCAGTAGGATCTTGAAAGATTCTTGGCAGGTAGCTCTGGGTGAAGGAGGCATCTGTACAAGGTGGTCTGGCAACATTGCAGGAGCAGAGATGACCAAGCAACCTGAGCTTGGTGTGAGACCAGGCGATAACAGGATAGTGGGGACATGGTCTGGCATGTGCCTACACAACCCCCAAACCAGCCAACTCTACACTTCTCAAGGGACTTACTGTAACTCAAAGGAGGATTATTTACTAAGACCACCTTTTTTTCCTTTTTAAAAGAAAAATCAGTGCTTCATCAAAAGACAGTGTGAAGCAAATGAAAAAAATAAAGTCACAGTGCCAGGAAGTACAGACCAAACCCACATCCCATGAGAACTAACCTGCTTGTAGCTTTGCATCAAAAAATATTAGTCCATTTACTGCCCATTAAAAATTCCCTTTGTCTCTTCTCAGTTGTGGTGCATGCTTGAGATCTTAAAGATGTCACTGTCAGTCCTTAAAGCAATATTTGACATCAATTTACTCATTAACTTTCAAATGCAGGACACTGAAAACCTTTTCCTAAGGGCATCTTTGTGTTCTGTTTGAGAGAGTTACTGTTGTTTTCCCACCTCCCCTGAAGGACTGTTTACAATACCATCTCTGCCTTTTAATCCTCTTTTCCTTTCATGTCTAACAAACAGTGTTAAACAGAACACGGGGGGGAAAAAGCAGATCTCACGCATTATAATTATCTATAGTTAACTGAAAAAATGCTTCACAATTAGAGGTCTCATTTTGTAAATGAATGCTCAAGAAGCTTTTTCCTATGTTTTTCAAGATAAAACCTCTGTTCTTTCAAGCTGGAGGTTTGTATGTTTAGTAAGTCAGATAAAGGGTTTCTGAGTTGATGTGCACTCTGTGCAGAGGCTGAGCTGCCACAAACAGGATTTTCCTCGTGAGATCCTGTGCAGAGGGATGTCTTGAGATGAGCACACAAGAATGTGGGCAGTACCAAGATGCTGAGCCATGACAGAAAACATTACATTTCAAAACTGGCTGCTGATTCCGCTGGTTATTTTTACGGTTTCTCCTAATTTCTCTAGCTTTTTTTGCCCTCTATCTGAGCACTTTAAGATTGTGAATATATTTAGAGTCAAAGTTTTCTGTGGGGAGGTGTGGGACTCCACATTTTACAGATCTAAGAAGCTATCGTTTGATGAGCACTTCTTTCAGCAGCAGCACCAACATAAGCATCCCCTGATTTCCCCTTCCCCTCTCCCACCACTCACTCACCCCTCAGCTGTGCCAGTTTCTGTGCTGTGTGGGAAACAAATCACAGAACACATCCAGGTTAAAAATAGCTGGAAAAGAGAGAGAGAGAGAAATGAATTCCAGAACCTGGACTAATATCCTTTACATAAATCCAAAGCCAATACAGAACGTTTTTAGCTCAGATTCCATCTGTCTGTCCGGCTCCATCAGTAATTTGTACCTGATTTCACACGGGACTGAAAGGTAGAAATTTCAACAGCTACTGATTTCCTCCTTAAATTTTGTGCAAACTGATTGCTGTGTGAGTGGTAGGGACCTCAGCTAAAGAAATGCAGCCAGCTGTCACCTGGCTAGTGAGTATGTGCATGCTGGCTGGCCATGTGTGCATTAGCTGATGAGGCAGCATATAGGGACCTGACTGCTACCTAGGAAAGGGCCTTAGAGCATATAATGAGGGAAGAGTAGGGCTCATTGCAGACATTTTATTTTAGGAGGAGGAAAGAGAAGGGAGGTGAGTATGAAGCAGTGGTCAGAGACCCTCAGGAAACCAAGAGCCATTAGTTCCACTGCTCACAAAGCAATTTGTTTCAAAAAGGCCTGAAATCCTATAAAATAAGACCTCTTCTGCACGTGAGCCTGTAAATCAAGTGAGCCTGTAAATCATACAATTTGGGAGGAAGCTGAGAGCTCAGCCCCACATTCCTGTTTAGACTTCACCAACCACTTCTGCTTTTAGCACTCTGAACACCAGTAGAAACCACGGATACTGATTTCTTTCCCGTACTCAAATGTCACTTAAAGCCCTTGTTTCTCCTGAATAAGTAACTCTTTTAAGCACTTGTTTAATCTCTGTTCCTACCTGCCTCCTTTCCAATCTACAACAGCTTGCCAAGAGCTCTGCTCCATTCTCTTCTTTCATATCCTTCGTGCCTCCCCTCTGACCAATGAGTGGCCTCAAAGTCAGTACAGGGCAGTACACAGAATATTCAGTGAAAATGATGAGTATTTTGGTGCAAACAAAAGCTGGATCTTCTTGCCCACCCCTTCTGAGGGAGAAGAGACCTGGGGTCTCCTCACTGCTTTTACTGATCTGCAGAGGGGACTGGGTGGGATGGGAGCCACAGGGTGGAACAGTAGCCATGAGAGTCCCTATGAGCCTTGGCAGGAGTCCATGGTCAGAAATGGAAGAGTGTTTATGTTCCTGTTCTGAGGTGTTTTTTCAGCATGTGCAGGATGCAAGAGGAGCTGTGTGGCTGCTCATAGTGGACTATGTCTGTGTCGGAAGCACACACTATCTTTGGCAGGGGAGCTTTCATCTGACAGAACCCGGGTCTATTCCTACCATTTGTGGTCTTTCCCAGCAAGAGAAATTATCATCGCCATAGGCAGATCTTGGGTTTCTCCAGGTGGGAAACTGAAGGTTTTGGGCAGTTGGGGATTTTCCTGGTGTGGGAAATCCCTGGGTGGCAATAATCCAGTATATTGGGCTGTGTGCCATCCCTGCTGCAGACACCCAGGAACATTACTGGGAGTTGCACCCAGTGTGATCTGTTTGCAGATACTCCAGTCTCACCGCAGGTATGGAGAGAGGTGTGATGGGAAAGGCCTGAGAAGGCTCCCAGGGAATCTGCCTGTGTTAATTCGCTTGTCATTGCATACCTCTGGGTCTGCTCCAGTCTGCACACTGGGGGAGCTGCTGGAGTTCAGCTCAGCTCCTGCAAGAGAAGCATCTTCGTAGGCTTTCCTAGCACTGATTCCACTTCCAGAACTAGTCCCTGTAGGGAATTTTCTTTCCCCAAATGGAAGAATATAGCCACTTTGCAAGGGGCCACAGGGGACCCGTAAAGGAGATCTAAAGCAGAAGCTGGGCCTGCTTTGCTGGAAGGGCATGCTAGAAGGTCCCATCTTATCTCCTTACCAGGCACAGGAGCAGGGGAGGTGCTGGTGAATCTTTACCAACATGGAGCAGCCTCATGCAGAGCGGAGTGGCCCTTACATTGCCGTGAGTGATGTTAGGATCTCGCTTTATTCTTGGGTAACTACAGAATTTGGGGAAGTGGTGGCAGGGGAAAATAATCAGAAAGCTGGCAGAAATTGTGTAATTGGTGTATCAAAGGTCTTTTTACCCTCCTCTGGTCACATTTTAACAGTACTCATTTTATTCTATGTGTCAGTAAACAACAAAATTGTTACTGATAAAACTTGCCTTAAGCAACAAGACACATGTGAACAATAAAGCGCTAAGAGCCACATTCTCAAAAGTGTGTGTGCAGAAATGTCTATTGTACAATGTATAAGCAGCATGTGGTCTGGATGTGGCAAGCAGCAACGGGAGAGGAAAAGGGGAACAGATGGAACCTGTACATGAGTGACAAGAGCGGATGTAGGCTCAGATCAAGTTTTGTACTGTGCAGAGGCTGAGCTTTTCAAAAGCCTTAAATAACAACCACATTTAAAGGAGGACTGCACTAATGGGGCATGCAGATAAGCACACCAAATGGTGCAACTGCAGAGCACACAGCACTGCAGACAGTGATATATACAGAGCGTATGAAAAGTTGGGTCTGACACGCCAGCCATGCGTACAATCAAAGGTGTGCACATTTCAGAAACATCAGCCTCCCTGAAACCTCAATGACTTAGCAATAAAACATCAGGAAACGATAAGTCAGGGTCAGAAAGGTCTGAGAATTCCACACAGCTGAAATAAAGATTGAGCAAGAGGAATTAGCATCAAGAAATCAGATTCAGATGTTTAAAGCTGATTGTCTGAACCAAGTTAATATAATGCACCATGTGTCACTTCAAAACATTCGGATCGTGCAGCTGGGAAGCCCTTCCCATGATTGTGAAATGCAGCAGTTCACTGGATCTGAGAAGCATGGGATGGTCGTGTCTGCCTGGACACGAGCAGGCTATAAATGATGAATTGGGATTACAGCCTATAATGTCCTAGTCCAGTTTTACCAGTTCCCCAAACCACTAGCACAGAAAACAAGCCCTGCAGCAAGGCCATATGAAAATCCTACCTTCACATATTCTGGACTTGCTTTCTGTCTCCATTCATCTCCCCATGGACTGAAAATGCTCACGCTTTTTTTTCCAACTGCGAAACACTCTGCTCACACACCTTGCTCTCCCTCTTTCATCCTATTTAAAAGAACCCCTATTAAGCTACTCAGTCTTTTCAGGGAAAATTATTCTCTCTCTGTCCATTCTACCAAGTCTAGAGTTCATGGCTCTAGAAAATTATGTTTTTAACCAGCCAGTACTGCGGAACAATCCTAATTTCACTCATCCTCACACATGCATAGAAGGAAACCTGTATAAATGCAGACCAGCACAACAAGCACCTATGTGGGAAACTGTAAGACTGCAAACTTACACAATTTCACCGCTAATTTTTTTAGTCTCAGTTGGATTTATATCAATTTACAAGATGCTCCTTCAGCCTAGCAAGTAATCTAAGAATCCAGCACTGCTCACCTGAAATCCACACCTCACAGGAAATGAGAATTCCATAGGTATGGGTGTTTTGCAGAATGACAACTTGTTTGTTTTGTGGATTTGTGAAATTATATAGCTGGTGGGAGTAGCTCTTTCCTAGAAAAAGGTCACACACTCGTCAGTCCTTGGATGAGGAACTGATTAACTGGAGATCAGACTAAATTCTGTACTCTTCTATGCACTGTTTGTGGTGACCAGTTATGGATTGGGGTGATAGTGTACACACAGAAATATTTGACAATACAGGTATTAGGCTCTCATATCATAGATCTTCTGTTCTGTTCACGCTCACGCTCATGGCAGCTGGACGTGCATTATACAGCTATGGGCTAAAACGCTCTCTGGTACATTTCTAGTGAAGCCAAAGACAAATGTGCCACTGTGATTTATGTTGTGAACAAAAGAGACCAGGGCGTGTTCTCTCCCCCATCAGCAAGTGGCACAGCAGAGCTTTCATACATGGCATGCTCCTCTCCCACAGCCACCTCCAGACAAAATAGGGTGGCCAGCCTAAGGGTGAGAGGGCTCAGAGGCAACAGGCAGAGCTGTGCCAAGGGATGCTGGAACCTGGGCCCTCTCCTGGGGCAGATATAACCAAGACAAAGCCATTTCTTTCATCTCTAGTACTTGCTGATTTCAGAAGACCATAAAATTCAGCATCTTGTGTCACTTGAAGCTGAAGTACACAGCCTGGGTTTTATGCCCAGCCTATGGAAAGTTGGTTGGGGTTTGCTCTGTTGCTGACAGCTTGAAATTTCCATTTGCAGCTCCTTCCTGTTTCCTATTCAGACATGCATCACACAAACCCAGAGAGGCTGATCAAATGTACCAAAACGGTGAGAAGAGACGACATTCCTTACCACAATGAAGCTTTTAGTGTGCCTAGTCAGCACTGAAGCAGCAGAAGCAGACCTGGGCAGGCACTTCCCATACCCACATCCTGCACATACTTACCTTGGCGCTGATGGCTACCTGAAGTCCATGTCTGCAGCTGCCATCCCACCTGGGATGCCACATGGCATACTCAGACACCAGAACTTAGGGACTGGGAAGTATGCTGGGGCATTTTTTTACTATTATTATTTAAAACTTGCAGTACTGCTGCTACCTCATAGAGAGTTGGGTCATTCACTGCTAGTTGTGAAAGGGACAGTGTGCATGCTGGGGTGACATACATCCCTTGTGATTATAGCATGGGATGGGACCTCTAAAAGGGATCACTTGTATATAAATATACTAGAAACATCCCTGATTTCATATGTAGGCCACATGGAAAGGCAGGACTTGCTGCCTGGACCCATACCTGCCCATAAGCCCTCCAGTCCTGAGATCCCCATGCCACATGGCACCTTACTATGTCTGTGGATCTCCTAGCCATACAGCACCTCACCATGCCTGGCAGGGAGAGCTGATAGAGTCCATGGCACTGTCCCACCTTGCTGCAGCTATGCACAAGAGCTTTGGTTGTCTCCAGTGTCCCTTTGCCTCACCCCATCAGCACAGAGTGAGTGGTGCCAGTCACATTATGAGGAGCAGGAGATGACGTATCTAAAACAAGGGAGGAATTTTAACCCCCTTTGTCCCACCCATATTGCACCTGACATTAGAATGACCAAAATTATCCAGTGACATCATTCATCACCCACAGAAAAGCACAAACCACGCAAATTCCCCTTGGAAATTTCCTGAGGAAACAGGCTTTCTAGACTCTCAGGGCCTAGAAAAACTTCTGGACCAGTTACTTCTCTCCCAGACATTTTATACGGAACTGAAGCTCACTGAATCAGTGATTCACTCCCCACTCAGCACTGGCTGACTGCATTTTGCATGCCTTGGGATAAGAATCATGTTATTATTTGCTCAGGCCCAGGACACCTCTGATATGCGCTAGAATATTTCTGGCTTGTTACAATTAAGATTATTCCAAATTTCATGGGAGAGGCATTTTCATGCACTTTTTTATAGGGAACTTCAGCAGGGTCCACCCAAACCACCAGATCAACAACACAAAGAAATCAAAAAACACCTTAGTATGGTGCTTTCCATGCCTATATTTGTATAAAGCAGGCCAGGAGAAAAAAGGTCATTTATAGTACGTGCTGTGGCACTGCTTGCCTGAATTTTAGGAATCAGCAACTTTGATAAACTCTTGACGCAGCTTGCAGACACAGAATGTCTCTTCCGCCTACTGCAGGAAGCTGGTCAGTGTATCAAAGATCAAAGTTGCTCACACCAAAGCAAGAAGGTTACTTACAAGCAAAAAGCAACCACAAGTGCTCGGGTTTGGATGCAGGATTTGCATGCATTGGTCTCTAAATTTGACCATAAACTACTTGAACCAATTAAAAAAAAACCAAACACTTGCTGCAGCACCACCCAGATTACTCACATGCTAATCCTCCTGTTGCAGGGATAACAAAATGTTATCAAGATGTTAGATATGACTTTGAGAAGATGACTTTATTGAAAACTGTATTAGAGACTTACTTAGAGAAGGTAATGTCTTTAACTGGCTGTGCTTTAAAAGGGCTAACAAGAGTATGTGACCTGAAATGGGCATATATTGCAAGGAAGTCACTTCCCTCTGCTACATAGGCAAATATTTATCAGGAACTGAAGCTCATTTAATCAGTTAATTGTTAAAAAAACAAAAAAACAAACAAACAAAAAAACCAAACAAACAAAAAAACAAAACAAAAAAAAAACCAAAAAACAAAACAAACAAAAAAAAAAAAAACCAAAACNACAAACAAAAAAAAAAAAACCAAAGCAAAAAACCACCACAACCTAAGAGTTTTTCTTTGGGTTTTTTTTGGTATATCTCAAAAAAAATCAGAAAGGTAGTCAGGACCTTTTCAGAAGTTGTTCATGAAATAAGTGCCCCTGGGATAAAACACAGCTAGGAATGACTGGAGGAACATTTGGTTAGCTCTGGCAGTTTTGATGCAAACCTGACTGCTGCTGGAATCACTGCTGCAGGACTACATAGGGAGGAAAGACTGACAGGGGAATTCAAGCTAGCATGTCTGCCCTCTCTTCTTTCTTCTTTGCTCCACAACAGAATAAGAAATCAGAGAAAAGACAAGCCTGATTTTTAAATTTTTTTTGGTGGTTCTAGTGGGCTCTTGCACACAGACTTCAGGATCATTTTGGGTTGATTTCCTTTCAATTCTGCATCCCTGCTCTGTTCAGTTCTATTCTCCAGCTCCCTGTACAAACAGGATCTTTCCTCAACAATGTTCTGCCACATCATCTTCCTTCCTTTGTATACAGGCTGCTTCTGCCTGTTACATACCATGTGGCTTCCTAATGCACCTCATTTCTCAATGCTAGCAAAAACAGGAACCAAAAGCAAAGCAGCAATAAAATGCTAAATTCTCACCGCAGTTAAAAATGAAATCTTGAAAGTTTCCGATTCAAGATGACTTTTCTGTTAACGGATTATTTTTCTAGTTTCGTGCTCTGCAGTATACGTGCAAATGAGGTGCTTGTAGTATTTATCAGATTCATATGCCTCTCCAGCAAGGTTTGCAACACTGACCCATGCTTTTCCTCCTTTTTTATTGGTGTTGAAAAGTGAATCCAGCCGAGCAGAGTACACATTGCTTCACTGTTCACTTCTTTTCTTCCATCTTGTAAGGCTTTGCAGTCTGATTTTTGCTCCAGGGAGGCTCAATAGCATGTGTACAGGGATAAGAGAAAACCACAGGCCTCGGTACATGTTGCACAAATGCTGTTATTATTCTGAGGCCTGAAGAAACAAGGAAGGAAGCTTGAGGCTGGTGGTTTGGCAGGTGTGAGGCCTTTTTCACAGACATCTGTTTCAAGTGGTAGCTCTGGGCTCGGGGATGAGCAAGGATCGCCTGTCACTCCCACCCCTTCTCTGTGTCACAGCACAAGGGGCTTTGGGCTCCTGATGAAGCGATGTCAGCTCCTTGCTCAATCTGTGCTTCGAGACTCTGCTTTCTTGTATTCGTGGGACAGGGCTGCAAAGTGAGGAGATTCCTCCCTGCAAACTGCCTGAGACAGAGGCTGCTGCTGCTGCTGCCACGCCAGCCCACACAAAATGGATGAGGTTAGAGTACAAAATGGGTGAACAGCAACATGTGCACAAGCTCAACAAGCCCAACAACTCCATGCAAGGACCTGATGAAAACCGTTTGGATGCTACCACGTACCCCACATCAAAGTGAACTTTTCTAATTCCACTAGATTATTTCTAGTGTTTTGGGCAACCCTGCTAGTGATCCCATTACACTTTTGAATAGACTGCTTCATTTGGCAGGATGTTACAGCACACTCTCTGTGATGCCTTGTACCATATTTGAAGGAATTCATTAGTGTTTGATGGTTAATTATCTATGCAATAACATATCTGGGACTCCACCTTAGAAATAATCTAGAAAGAAACTGTAGTTTTTTGGACTGGATTCCACTCTACTAAACACGTGTAGGGAGGAAAAAAGGGTTTGCATAGTATCCTTCCTGGCAGGGATTCTTTGGGACAAGTTAATGTTGAGCCACATTGTTATTTTAAATGACAGTAAGTTCTTTCTCCGGTAGTTCACGGCCAACTGTAATGAACATTTAGCAACTTAATTATCTTTAAGACTGCTACTCCTCTGTTACAGATTGCTGACATTGGTCAGTGAATTCAGATGTTACTGGGGGAAGGGCAGATATGCAGAAAAGCAGACACTGAGATATATGTACACAGCTGCCCTCATTTCCATAAGAAATCAAGCTGAAGCCATTTCAAGGTGAGGGACTGTGGTTAATCCCTCCCAACACACTCATTAATACATCTCATAACAAGTCTCCTTGTCCACCGACAAGGAGAGTCAATCAAGCACCACTTTAGTCTGGGCAGGAGCAAGGCTACAGTTACATAGGGGCTGCTGGGTTTTATAGCTTCTTCAGAGGTTTAAAGCTATGCTGTGCTGATGTGCCTTAATTCAGAACTGAGCAAGGGGGAGGTGATGTGATGGGAGAACTCAGCTCCTCTCTTTGCTTCATGTCGCAAATGACAGAGTAAAGTCTGCCGATGTCAACACCAGAGTGGGCAAAATCCTGGCAAAATGAAAGGCTAGGTAGCATTTTGACATTTTTGAAAAGGAAGGCTGAATTCCTGACATGAAGCATCCTTCTGCCATGCTTAACATGATCTCTAGAACTACCATGTCATCTGTGGTGGTCACGTGTGAGGAGTACCACTGAAGCACTCACAGAAATCTAATAAACTGCAGAGTTGGACTGCAAGAAAAAAAATTATTTTGTCCTGAGAATTAAAAGAAAAATAAGAAAAGCAAGCCACACACAAGGAAGCCTGACGTTCCAGCTTTGGTATTATATATATCTTTTTCTTTTTCTTATCTGACAAATACCAGCATGACAGCAATCAGAACCCTCCTAGTTCACATGGTGGCACAGTTTAACTGTGCTGGTAAGTGGTGAATTGGCTCTTTGCTCTAGCATGCCCCTAAATAGTACCATTAACATGTGGTTATAGTCAGAGAGCACATTTGGTAGGAAATAACACCTTGTTACTTCCCAGATTATCTGCTCTCTATGGGGTAAATATTTTAAACATCGTGCTGGCTTTTAGCAGCAACATCCCTGTTAAAGTAAATGGGATCTGAGTGAGGGTAAATCCAAGCACGCAGTGCTGGGACGGTACACCTATAAATCTTCTGTGTCTTATGCTCCGTGCTTTATTCGCTGACAAAGGACAAGTGTTCGCTGCCTTTGTAAGGTTCCTAAAGCACAAAGGGAGGGTGTGTGCTCGGCATTACTTCCTGTAGCTCTGGCTGTTGCTACAGCACGACAGCCCGAAGCAGGAAGGACACAGGGATTCCTCAGCCCGGCAGCGCAGGCTGCAGCCACGCCAGCGGGAGGAATGTGGCTTTCAAGGGCCAAGCAGTCCAGTTCACTCTGGGCTGCAGCTACATGGTGATAAAGTTAGTTTTGAAACAGCATCTACCTTTAAGCCTGGAAGTATTGTAGGCAACAGATACCTTACAGGCCTCTTCAAGCTTACTGAGTATGAATTAAGCAATTTTTGTGTAAATTTTGTCTTCTGCTCCTATCAATCCCATCACAGTAGTGGTTGATAAGTGCCCCAGTTTATGTAACAGCAAAGGCTGGGAAGAGCCCTCACCTTAAGGTAGCTACCTTAAAACAAAAGTTTGAAAAATAGCGCCTGCTCTCTCCAGTAGGCATCATTTCCTGGTTTAATATGATAAATGTAGCCTACATGTGCACGATATGTCTGGCAGTGTTCTTTGTTACTTCACTAGATGGCGTGTGGTGGTGCCTGGCAGGGGGGAGAGAAGGGAGGAGAATTAATTCAGTGTGTAACTGGCTGCACTGCACTCCTGCCTCTGATGTGCCTTTAACAATGTGGGGCTACCAGTTAACGTTTCAAGGGTGAGAACTGAATTTCCTGCTGAAACTTTTTCCTGAAGAGTACCCTGAAATCAGCAGTGGGGCAAGACTGGTCGAAAAGATGTTTATTAGACCAACCTATTTCCTAGGCAAAACATGCTTTCAGAGACATAAGTTCTTCAAATCTAAAACAGGCCCGAAGAAGAGCTTATGTGTCTGCATACTACAACATGGTCAGCTGGTAGACATAATCTCTTTCTATAAATTCTGTCGTGCCTATAGCCTTACACCATCACTGCTGCTACACTACTGTAAAAATGTCCAAAACTTTGTGTGGTTCTTCAAAAGGCAAGCCACAAGGTTAATTTGTGCTCTCACTTTCCCTGGTGTATACCCTGGCATAGCTGTTCTCTTTTGTTCTTCTATTAACTATTTATGCCTCCCACTTTGCAAAAGAACAAGACCCAGCTCTGCCCTGAGGCACTTCCTCTAGTGGGATGACACAAAATCACCCTCACAGGGCACTCACAGTGCACATGCAGTGGGAATCTGTTGTCTTCTTGCTTGGGAAATTAAACCTTCAGGGCCTCAAACGTGAATTGCAGAAGTGGCTGGATCCATTAGGGATGTTCCAGACTCTCTAACACAAACACTGATAGTGAAGCTCTCCACAGAGATGTTTGTTGATGAGCACGCCTGCTCTCTCGGCAGCACAGGGGCTGTGCGGTTTCACAACTGGCCTAAGCTGACCTACAGCTGGGCTCCAGCCAAAAGGCAGCTCTCCCTCTCTGCTGACTCCTGTGCTCCTTTGGCTGTAGGGTCTGTGGTGCCAGGGGCTGATTGGTCTCAGTGCAATCCTCCCCTCCCGTTTTTTACCCCTTTTGGTAGGGTTAATTTTCAGTTGGCTCAGTTTGCTGAATTGGCCGACTGCTTGAGTGGACACTGCAGCTGGCACAAGGAGCTGGCACAAGGAGATGGCACAAGGAGAGGGCCAGGGGTGCTGAGCTGGAAAGTGCAAGTCTGGCCTTTCTGCCACTGGTGTGGGTTGAGCCCCCAGGAGTCAGAGAAGTCACCACAGCTTCTGCAGTGCCCACAAACCGCCCCAAACGCCGTGGGAGGGGGGCAGGGCAGGCCACTGCCTTAGGATGGGATGGATGCAAATATTCCTCTGCTCCTTTGGACACAGAGAAAAGGGGTTTAAAAACCATCTGTTAAAGAATGGTACCACGAGGAAAGCACATCTGATGTATATGCAAGCATGGGGTTTTCCTGTGGTATTTAGGCCTGAGGTGTTTATGGTTTTACCATCCAGCTATGCACCCAAGCTACAAATGTGTTCAGTGCAACACATGCACTAGATTTAACACCTGCTGCATCATAGCTATAGCTACAACAGCAGCTTATACCCTAGCTGAATCAGCCACCAGTGCCACATCTTGGGCAACACTCTCCCCAAAGAACAAAATCATGTCCAAAATCAAGTGTCTGTCTTTGTTGTTTACGGCTTGTTGCTGATGGGAGAGTGTGTCTGGTAGGTGCCTGCCTTGTGGGAGAGCATCTGGTGAAGTGCCAGTGCTGCAGCTGTGTGGGGAACTGTGCAGAAAAGGACCTAGTGCTAGTGCTCACACTGACTAGGCAAAACAAGGGCAAACACTGGCAACCAGCTGAACACGAGGCCCCTTGGCATTCCCTGGAGAGAGAACCCATTCTTTCCTTGTGAGTCAGGTTTGTGTGGCCCCTGTGAGATGGAGCTACAGACAAATTCTGCCAGGGTTAAGCCACTGTAGCCTCTCCACTAACCTTCCTCTGAAGCAAAAGAGGTTTAAGATGTTAATGGAAGAAGAAAACCAGGGTCATTGGATGACTGATAATGAATTCTGTAGGAGAGGCAAGCCGCTACCCAACTTTTTTCTGTATTTCCATGAAATGCTTCTCCTGTCTTACACCAGCTCATTCAGCTACCTCAGCCTCAAAGTACAGTTGTCTTAGCTAACTCATTTGGTTCACATTTCCCCGTGCAATCACTCAAATCTAGTAAGTTGAAACATCTGGATGAACACAGAAAAAAAATGCAAGAGATGTCCATATTTTATTCCAAATAGTCTATGCTTTGAAAATCAGCATACATGCAACATTTCTCTGCACATAGCCACCATTATCCTCTCAGCTCAGCCTCTTGGTTCCCACTGTTATTCCTTCACTCCATCCTGATGGCCTCCCAGGGTTTAAACCTGTTCTTACTGTCTGTATATTGTGTTTGAATTACAGAACTGTTCATATACGTTTCTCCCTGTAGTAAACTTACAGCAAAGAGTAAAGATCCCCGTAAGAAAGAACTGTTTGGGCTATAGAGAAATGCTGCCAACTACTGTAACAGGAAAACATTACATCTCCCTTTTGCCCCCAAAATAACATTTTCTTGCTATGGGTAAATAGTTATTTCAGCTCTTCTGGGAGCAGTAATCCTGGCCCTCTTTTTCTCCAAAGGCAGCGTGCAGTCCTCCATCCCATAGAGAAGCTCATTTCCACAAGGCATGTCCAGACAGCATTGGCATCTGCCTAGGAGTGGGGATAGTAGAGGATGAGAACAACAGCAGAGAGGGATGCTCCAGGGAAGTCGCTCCTGCACATGACAGAAGCTAAAAAAGCATTCCTCACTAGAACAGCACTCAAGGGACTTCATTTGGGCTCTTCTCTGCCTGGGAAGGGCTCTCACTTGGTTTCTTCCCCCTCTACTCCATACCCTGGAACTTATAATTCTGAAAGTGAGTCAATGTCTACAGAGACACTGATGGCTGTGTTTCATGCAGTGCCACCTCAATTCTGCCCCTTGAGGCAAGTCCCCTTGCCTCTGCCATGCCCTTGCCTAGGTTTAATGTATCTGCTGCTCAGGAAGGTCACCGGGCCATGAACTGCATGTTCAGAGCACCTAGTGGACAACAGTTCACTGTGATTAGGGATTTCCAAGTGCAAAATAAAATAACTGTAAACCGAGGAAAGTAATGACATTTGTCAAACTCAGCTATACCACAAAGAGCAGATAAACAGATACGAAAATCCTAAGTTAGTCCTCCACCTATTAGTCTGCTTTTAGTTTGTGTGCGTTTTTCCCTGAGAACCTCCTTCCTCACCAAAATGCACAGGTCTTTATCTTCCTCACATTATTGCGTTGTCTACCCGTAGTAATTTCCAAGCAGTTACTCAGGTTCCATTAGTATTGATCTAATTTGAGATGAACACTGGCCTCATTAGGCTTTACTCTGCTTCCTGCTCCACCTTTCATCAGTGAAGTGTTGGCTGAGATAACACCTGAGAAACTATGCTGGTGCTTAGAGCAAAAAATCAGGACAAGTGAATCCAATCCCAGCTCTGCCACTGACAAGAGACAAATCCATGTCCCTTTTGTTTTAAATTTTCCTATCTGTAATGGGAGTAATACTGATATGTCTTATAGGCATAACTGATTGTTTGTAGAACACTTTGAGGTGGTGCAGCTTGGTGAGATCTCAACAAGGGTACAAAGTGCTACTGGTGTTAAGTGTCTGATGTGTGTCTCAAACTAACCTTGATCTGACACTTCACACATCTGATCCCTTCACATCCCTACTATAAAACAAGCTATGATTTGGGGGAATTGTTTATTAAATATGTAACTTTAAAATTAAAAGATTTGTCTTCTAATTAAAAACCAAGAGTCTGCTTGGTTTTTAGTCACTGCATATTGCAGATTTGAGCTAACCTGAGAAAAGCAAACATACGGCTACAAGAAGAGTTCGCTGAGGGTGCTCCAACCCTTCTATTGGTATGCATCATGTTACTGCAATGTAGCCCAGATCTTTAGGGTTTCTGAAGGCCACAAAGCTGTGTCAGGTCTTTTGATCCTGAAACAGCATGAACAAGTGGGTTACATAACTAAGAAAGCTAGTCACACCTTGGTAGGCATAAAAGCATTTATTTTCTTGTCACCTAGCAATATGACAATGGATTATACCTGCTTCTTTCAAGCCTTGCTGCAATATGTGCTTTATCTGTGGATGCTAATCCAGCAACAAAGGGTGTACTGCAGAATGGATTCCTACCATAAGGCCCTGAGTCTGGGGCTGTAGGTTGTTCTGTCAGCAACAAATTCATTTAAGGTATACACACCTCCCTTCACAGTCCAGGCTGTGCCTTCCCGTGCTGAGCTGAACCTGACCTCCATCATGCTCCTTCTCCTCTGCACCACTTCAGCAAAGTGACAAGATCTCCAGCACAAAGCAGGTCAGGCCTGGGATGGATGTATTTGCACAGATCCTCAGCACTGTCTCCTCTTCAGCATCATGGGGTGCCATACAGTGTGCACTGATCCTTACCACTGATACGGGAGTGACCAAGGAGCACTTCAACACAGATCCTGAACATGGGGTCCTGGGTATAGGGTCCAATTCCCCCTCTCCTGCAGATGTGACTGTATCACGCCCCAAGCAGACAGTGGTGAGGCAGGAAATGCCTTAAATATATATTTGGCCTTGCACCATGCCATAGCAGAGCCACAGCTGTCTGCAGCACACTGAGATCCACATGTCCTCTGCTCATCCAGAACTGCTTCACATTGTCTCTGCACATTACAGCTCAGTCTCTCCAGGGAACGCTGTGTTTGCTGTTACATTTGCACACCAGCCAGCACTTTGCTTCCTGGTTTATGAATGGTATGTCCAGAAATTGGCTGCTGTGCTGGTGCATTTCAGAGGACATGATGCTGTCCTTTTCCCTCCTGTTTATCATAACCCTAATTTTTGACAAGCAAAAGAGAGGAATTCTGGGCAATTTACCAATAATCAGGACAGGGTGAGAAAGATGGCTTTACAATATATATAGCCTGTGACTAGGGCTCAACAAAGCCCTCTGATACTGGTTATCACACTTGCACCAGACTGATGAATAGTGATAACAGCAGCAAACATTGTCTGCTCTGAAAATCGAAGCCAGAGATAATAAAACTTCCAAACTAGCAACACAACAACAGCATGGGAAGCCTATGACATTAAATACATGAAAGGGATGCCTTGGGACTATGAGAAGAAATTGAGTACCTTCAGCACTGAATGAGTAATCCTCAGGAGACTATTTAAAACTCATTGACTCGTTATGCCTACGCACAGCTTTGTCAGTCAACAGAGACGTCAAATGTTTGTGCAGATGAAGTTTATTCAGGTACAGAAGAGCGGAGCAAGACTTTATTTTTGATAAGTTGCCTGGCTCTGCCCTTGGGGCAGAAATCCTTCAGACATCTCTTGGGGTTTCTTTTGTCATTTTTTGATGGGTTTGCCTCTGACATATGAAATCATGAGCTGAGCTGTATGGCTGAGGCAGGGCGGTAATACCAGATGCAGGTAAGATGTGTGTGGCAGGGTTCATTTCATGTTAGAGACATAACACACAGCATGCTCCCTCTACC
The DNA here is from genome assembly GCA_013397195.1 of Hylia prasina. NCBI lineage: Eukaryota > Metazoa > Chordata > Aves > Passeriformes > Sylviidae > Hylia > Hylia prasina. The sequence goes on along the minus strand of VYXD01011174.1, from coordinate 226,986 downwards.
TGCAGTGCAGCCCAGGACCCAGGTGGAGAACACAAGTGATTTGCTCCTCATCTGCCTTACACAGGCAGAGCTCAGGGCTGTGAACTGCAGTGTCCTGAGGATCCCCAGGAGACAGACTGGGCTGCTATTAGTCTGTATATAAAGCATCCTGACCCTTCCTCACACTGCGTTGCTTCCTTCCCTCTACCAGCCTTCTTCATTTCCATTCTGTGGTGACCCCCATCCCTCCCTCCTTACTGATTGCCATTCCTCAGCCCCCAAGCCTGGCTGGAGGGGTGATATAAGACAGAGCTGTCAGCATAACGCAGAGGAATAGCGGCAAGTAAGAGCCTACAACAAGGTAAACACTCTGCACCCTCTAGTTCCTATTCGGACATAAATGAAACTGCTCCAGCTAATTCATCTTAGTCCTAGATACATGTTGCATGAAGGCAGGGCCTGGAAACAGCAGAGAACCCTGTAATACACAGTCTGCATGGGGGTGATGCCAGTTATGTGGGTAGAGTTCATTGAACAAATGTAGGTGTTTAAGCGGTAGGTGTCCGTTTGGGAGTTAGTCACCTTAGGATGCTGGTTTAAGTCAGAGAGGAGCAGACACTTTTGGCGTAAGATAGAAATTTACACTCAGCTGAGCTCAATTGTGCCTCGTGAGCTCCTGCTGCTCCCTGCTGATAATACATGGTGGAGTCAGGCATAGCCAGCTCCCAGGTGAATGCCTGCACAACACACACCAAACGACGGGCGAGATAAATCCCATTTTGCACAGCCGTGTTTTGACAGAGGGATGCTACACATCCTGGGGCTGCAGAAAGGGGCTTTGTAGGGTGCCTGGTGGAGCATGCTCTGGCACATAACCACTGAGGCCAGGGAGCCAGATTCAGAGGAACAGAGACATAGTGACAGACACAGCAAAACCCTTCGGGAACGTGGCTGCTGAAGCAACTATGACTTCATTAGACTTGCTCAAGATGCCCTCTACCCTAGACCTTTCACCTCATTTAATGGTTTCTTGGCCTCAATCCCTTATAATTCTGAAATGAAAAAAAATATCTCTTTTGACTCCTGTTTTCAAGCCAGGGCTGTTTGATTTGGAACGCTGCATTGAAGTCTGTGTTACTGATTGATTTCAGGTTTATTATATTTTCCCCTTTGAAAAATGCTACAGTAAAAAAAAAAAACCACCACTTTGTCGTTTTTCATGTAAACCCCCCTCCCCCTTTTTTTTTTCAATCTTAGCAAATGCTCAGTCTTTTCCACTTCAATAGCTTGAAATTCTCCCCTGGGAGCCCTAAGCTCTTTAAATATTTTTAGGTTGCCAGATTTCTTATGTTCTCTCTCCAGGAAGCCAATTTTGTTTCTAAGCTCTTGAGAGTAGTCCAGCTTCATCTTCTGCGCACTCACTGCATCACAATAAAATGCTGCCTAATTGCTGCCTCAGCCGAGTCCCAAAGGTGCTGGAGTTTGTCTCTAGGCTACAGTTGTGGACAATAAACTCTTCTCAGACTGGAGTTAAGCCTTTTTATTATTTAAATCTGAGTCATGTAAAATTAGTTTACTAGCAAGTTACCCATGAAGATCTAGTATGGAAAGAAACTCCCACATATTGTTTTCCAACACAATGAGAGAATGATCAGATATAAAGATTTGCAAGTGGCTTGTAATACAAGATGTGTATAGAAACACCAGCATTTAATTTTCCCAAAAAGACATGAAAATGTTTCTGTGAGCCTAGAAGTTACTCTCAGACCTCGTCTGTTTGGTTTTCTTTACCTTCAAATTGAAACTGGTGGTATGAAAAACTTTCTTTTTTCCATGACCTGAAATACCTATGAAAGAGGAAAGGCAGCTGAAGATAACAAATGCCAGATGGGCAAGAGCTTTCTCTTCTGAGTCTAGCAGCACAGCAAGAGGATTTAGTGATCATTTGGCTTGAAAATAAACAAGAATCTATTAAGCCCAGCCACCTAGCCATCCATCAAGCTTGAGAAGACCCCTGTAGCAAGGGACGAATGGACAGTACAGGGAGTGAGAATGAACACATACTCTCTTTCTCATCATGACCATATTCCTCTATCCTCAATAGCAGAAGACATATGTATATGGCATTTTCTCCCTCTGTGCTCAGTTTTGTAATCTGTATTTTAACGTGTTTGTATTTCTGTTGTACAATATGGCTTCTGACGAAAGTGCATACTCCACAGACAGTATATAAAATGACTTAATGATTATTGTTTTGAGACTAATTCCTTAAGACAGCAGTGTCTTTGGATGCATTTGGTGCTGTATGCCCAAATCCACAGTCTTAATTAAGCAAAAATAAAACTGAAAGAGATTGCTAGATTTTCTCAAAATGGTTTGACTGTCCTTTAATTAAAAAGGTCAGACATGGTAACAGAGACCTGACATGGTTTTTGTGGTGGTGTCAGCAGCATATTTGCAACCTGGGACACTCATGAGCAAGGACAGCACACATCCAGATCAGGGAAAGCCTGTCCAAAGGGCTCTTCATAGGGCTCCTTTTGTCGGCACAAGAGAGTGTGCAAGCAGATGCAGAGATCTGCAGTGACTGCGGGGACACCGTTAACCACACACCACACACCGACCCTCTCCTGTTGCTGGGGTCTCTCATTCCTTATTTAGACTGGGCCTGACCACTTTTTGGCAGGGGGGAAATGCCAGGCATGGTGTGGCAGGCATGGTGTGATGGAACCTCGACTACTAAAAGTGATGCAGAAGATGGGAAGGATGCACAGGTCTGAAGTTGACTTTGGCAGGCAGCAGCCAGAAAAGCTATTCTAAAAGGACACAATTCCAGCCTTACTCACATCAATGGGAACTTTGCCACTGATGTAAGTGGAATGAAGACTCACTCCGTTCTACATGTCTGCCTGTAATCTGAGAACATGTATTCTGCACATCCTGGAGACTCAGTGAAAACCAGACCCCACAGAGTTCACCTCAGATTCACTGTCTCAAATAAAACTATGTGGATTCTTTGTGCCCCTTTTAGTTATCTGTAAAACAAGTATGATAATGCTTTGAGTGCTAAACAATTCAATGTGTGTAGGAAGACAGTATCTTTTATTAGGCCAACTGAAATAGTTGGGGAAAAACAGACAAGCTTTGAGGCTTGTCTGAAATGCTTTGAGATGCTCTGATGAAAGGTGTTTGAGCTGTGCAAGGGATCATTAAATTACATTCTTCCTCTCTCTGGAAATCATTTAGTGATATTTCAAAGGAAAGATGCTGTACAGAAATAACTGATTTCTATTGCAAGTGCTGTCTGGAGCTAAATATCTTCCTTCCTCTCTCTTTATGAACAAATATAAAGAAAAATATGTTTTAAATTAGCATGTTAAGAACAATTTTGTGGTATAATGTATAGTTCTGTGAAATGTTCTGTGTGAAGCGTAACTCACAAGATCCTTAAGCATATTTCAGTACACTCAAACAAAATGGCTGGATTCCTGTTGAACAGTTTGTGGAATGAAGGTATAACTGTAAAGAAATTGGAAGGCATGGAAGGTCAGTGAAAATGGCATGTGAAAATGAAAAAGGCAGATATGAGTCAAAAGCTACATTATGCTTGCAAACAGTGGCTAACAAGCCCCCAGACTGTCACTTTTGAGTGTGGACATCATGCCTTGGAAAGCTGTGAACCAGCTAGGGTCCATAAGAAGTGTCAAACAACCAAACACTTAACCCTCTCCCCTCCCCAGTTTACCAGGACGGAGGTGGGAGTGCCCACTTGAAATTAGTTTGAGGTCTCTCTCAGGGCTGAGAGACCAACAGCATTAGAGTGTCACAGCCATGGGTGCAGCAAAATAGATCAGTGCTAACATGGAGTCTGTGCAACACTGAGGTTACTGGGGCCATAAAGGGGTAGGGGAGGGAAGGTTTAACTCTACATAAATCCTACTAATATCACTTTATTAGTACTTGAGTTCAGTGTCAAGACACAAATTATGTCAAGAAGAAAGAAAATTGGGGGCAGGAGAATCTTTAAATATGTGAAAAGTACTTGTGAAAAAGGATGAAATAAACTTATGTCTACTAGAACAAGAAGTAATAGGGATAAATTGCACTAAAGGATATTTACATTAAACCACTAGACAACGGTCCGGGATTAAGGAAAGCTAAGCATTGGTATAGACTGCTTAGAGAAATGGTGAAACTTTCATCACAACATAAAAAAAAAAAGGCTTAAATAAACACCATTAAAAGTTTAACTATGGATGATCATTCACTGAAGCAGAGAAGATTTGGAGGTTCATCTGAGGTTACAGTGTGTGACCAGGTCTTCCTGGATGCTCTTTTTTCCCCCAGAAAGATGTTGAAGATCTTCTGTTTGTGTGAGATTTTGAGAAGCAGTCCTCTGAAAATATTTGTCTAAGAAAGGAGGGACCATTTATCTTTTGAAGTCCCTGTTTCTCTCCACTGATCACAGATCCAGTCACAGATGACTGGCTTAGTATGGACACCTACTTATTGAATCTGCAAAGTGAGATGAGACAATTACCATCCTTAATGACAAATTGTGTCCTTTCTAATATATTCCTAAATATAACACTCAAATCTCCATTACTCATTCCAACTATAATCACTTGTTGTGCACGTATGAGGTGGCACCCATAACACATAATCATAGTGTTATTTATTGTCCTGCATTAGTAATTTAGCACATTATATTTAGATGCCATATGGCCTGCTGAAAAATGTAATAAGAGCTTCCCATGCAGTGGAGAGAAAGCTCCTAGACAACAATTAATATAATCTATTTCACTTTTGCAACGCATTCCTACTAAGAATATCACTGAAGTGTAGGCTATCTCAGGAAGGAAAATGTTATGTTTAGATCTAAGACCCAGCCAAAGCTCTGCCAAATTGCAGGTAGAGTTACTAACTAGGAATATAAGTGGATTTATTTCAGCAGTATGTATGAAAGAATAAGGTGCCTCTGATACATGCTATTAACCACTTATGTTTCCAAAATCTGCATACAATAACACAGATGCTCAGCTAATCTATATGAATGTGTGTGTTTATATTGGACTCATCCCACCACAGGACTAAAACTGGTTACTTAGGAAATGTCACCACTATGTCCCACACTGAGGTCATGGGAGGAAGCCTGAGCACCCAACTGTCCCCTCTGCTAAATTGCAGCTTTCTCCTTGGGGACCTCCTCGGGTATATCCCACATATTCACTCTCAAGATTCCCCCCAAACTGCAGTAAGGCCAAGAACATTATATTTGGCTCTCCCAGACCCATGTTGGGTCACTATACCTGCAGTTTCCACAGAGAAGGACACCACAGGGTACATACATATGAGTATATGATCCAGGGCAGAGAAGGACACCACAGGGTGCATATATATGAGTACATGATCCAGGGTACAGGGCTGTGTGGTGTGGACAGAGCAGTCTGGAGTAGCCCTGAGCATTCTGGGTGGGCATCAGCACGCACCACTGAGCCTTGGAATGGAAAAATGTTCTCTGTCTTGTGTGGATACAGACTTTGCAGACACTTGCAAATAATGGCACAGGTTGCCTGCCCATATCAGCCAGCACTGCACTGAACACTGGTCCTGGAGACTGCTTTCATCAGGTAGAAAGGTCCGAAGGATTGTCTCAATAGGAGGATTTTTTTGTTTTGTTTTGTTTTGGTTTTGGTTTTTTTTGGTTTTTTTGTATCCGAGCAGAACAGAAACCCAGAATAAAAATGATACAAGGTGACAAGGAGGAAGAGCACAGGATCACCTTCCCCATCCTGACAAATCTGAAGAATATTATTCTCATTATTCTCCTGTCCACTTGGAACCACTCCTTTTAATAACCTTTGTTCTTTAGTAATCTTTAATTATGGAAACCTCAATCTTATATCTTCTTATGCACAAGTACCCTCATCATACATGTATTTCTACACTGTAAAAGGATGTGAAGACTTAAGGCTTTTGTATTGATCTTGGCTGGGATAAAGTTAATTTTCTTCACAGTAGCTGGTGCAAGGCTGTGTTTTGGATTTGTGCTGGAAGCAGTAATAACATGGGGATGTTTTGGTTACTGCTGACTTACACAGGGTCAAGGCCTTTTCTGCCTCTCACCCCACCCCACCTGTGAGTGGGCTGGGGGTGCTCATGGAGCTGGGAGGGGACACAGCAGGGACAGCTGACCCCAGCTGACCAGAGGGATATCCCAGAATGTGTGGTGTCATACTCAGCATACAAAGCTGGGGGAAGAAGGAAGAAGGGGAGTTGTTCAGACTGATGATGTTGATCTTCCTAAGTAATCATTAAGCGTGATGGAGACTGGCTTTCCTGGGAGATGGCTGAACACCTGCCTGGCTCTGGGAAGTTGTGAATGAATTCCTTAATGTTCTTTGCTTGCTTGTGGAGCTTGTGCATTATTTATTAAAGTGCCTTTATCTCAGCCCATGGGTTTTCTCACTTTTACCCTTCTGATTCTCCCATCTCACTGGCTGGAGAGTGAGTGAGCCGCTGTGTGGGGCTGAGCTGCCTACTGGGGTTAAGCCACAACAGGCTCATTTTGTAACTCCATTACATTTAAAAATGCATCAAATATGAAAATAAAATGAAACAATTTTTTTTTTTCTTTTTTTTTTCTTTTAAGGTGACATGAAAAATTATTTGAATGAGGAAATGCATACAGGAAGAAAACAGCATATATAGGTTTAACTCCAGCTTAGCATATAGAAGTTTAGCTTCAGCTGTGCTTCCTTGTGGATTTTAGCTTCTTCCTTATTTAAGTCTTTAGTAATGTCTTTATTCTCACTTGCATGAAGAAGGACCAGAAAGAGGTGAGTACTTCAGCTAAAAGAAGCAATTAGGTAGGTCAAGCTATAGAAGGTCACAGATAAATATAATTAAACAATCTCTTCACAGGTTATTAAGATGCCTACCTGATGGCTACTGAACTTTAAAAAGCAGCAGAAGATGCCATGCAAAACTATTAAAAACTACTAATAATTCTCTCACCTCATTGGTTTTGTGGCTCTCATTCCTAATACATGCTTGTTTTAAAAGAATACTGTTTTATAACAGGATGGTTAATTCTGTAACAACTTGAAATACTTTAACTGCCAGAGATTGCAGAAGTGTCCTGGTAGTGGACACCAGTAGCATCAAGTCTGTCTGAAATTGAATGCATTTTAATAATCAGAAAACGAAGCTTTAGTGACATACTAGCAGCTGAGCCTGAGTGGTTTTAGAGGTCAGCACACAGGGCAGTTGAACCTTGCTTGTTGTCATCAGCAGTGCTCCATGTACAAGGAGCAGCTGCTCAGCCTGGAGATGGGATTCAGCTGCCCAAATGTAGGTATTTCATACCTGAGCATCTCTTACGGGTCATATAAAGCATCATCTAAAAGGCCGGATTTTCCACTGATTTTGAAAAGAATTTAAGATACCTAGTTTAAAAGCAGATGCCTGCACTGTAGACCTTTAAAGGTAGGTACATTGCATCCAGCATGTCTGATGAAACATTAGCAGCCCTTGGCTGATGCAGAAGGAATTTCTTAAGCTACTCCAACTTGACAGCAGCTGCTCTATGCTAGTGGCAACACCACACTTCTAGGCTTCTTTACAAAGTTTGGCACACCTTTTCATGGTACATTTGTAAATACTATAAATAATTCTGTTTAAATTATGGCCACTTTTTACACGGATAACAGAGATATATGGCTAGATTATATCTTTCTTACAGTGATGCAAACCATAATAAACTTCCATGACATTTTTGAAACTGTAATGGTATAAAAATAATGTGCTTGAACAGAATGCTTAGATACAAGACTCAGTCTCTTTAACTTACATCTTAAGTTAAACGTATCTTTTTCTTGGTGGCACACTTGGCAAAGAGGTCAACAGTACATTTCTGTCTGTCCCTTGCTAAAGCTCATCCCTTCCTCAGACCTGTTTATAACGTCATGCAATTAAGAAAATCAGAGACATGACCTAGGTTAAAAAGTTACACCTTCTTTTGCAGGGTTCCTTTCAATTTAGATGATTTCACCAACCTAGCTGACAGTACCACCACATCAACCCCCGTACCACATCAACAAGCCCAAGAGACAGAGTGGTATGTAAAGTACTGGGCAAGAACAAGAGATGGAGACCAGGTAAGTCAGTTTAGTTGCCAAGGAAAATACACAAAGAATAGCACAGAAAGGCATTCAAAGTTGAAGAGGCTTGTCTAGATGATAATTGAGAGCAGAAGCCTAACTACCAGTCTGAACTGCTCTCTGGAGGAGCCTCTCTCACTCCTTCAACTATGCAAGGCATCTAGGGAGACAAGCCTCCTAATGTAGGCATCTAAGTTAGATGTTCAAACGTAGGCAGTGAATATTCCCCCTGAGAATTTCAATGGGATGTTATAATAGTTTAAAACATGCTTCACCGAAGCTGTGGTGCCAATGTCTGTTATTTTATGAGATACTGTTCTTTGTGCCACCGATCTTCTACTGACACAACCATGTTTCTCATTTATTAGATAAATGAACAACATTAACAGAACACACATTGTTCAGTGATGGTCCAAATTCTGAAGTTAAAAAAAGATTCCCAATTTTACTCTCAAAATATGAACCAGATTAAGTTGTTCACATGGAAACCACTGCAAATTCCCAGTAGTAATTGTTTTAGGGGACCAGAAAGGGAAAAGAGATTCTTCACAATTATCACCAGTGTATATTTAACTTTATTGCTCTCCTCAAACATTTTTTTTAAATTTTTCAATTAGGAACTTTGATCTGTAATTACATCTTTTCTACATTTCTCTTATCTACTCAGAACTTTTTACATATTTAGTCATGGGTGTTTCAGAAGTTATCAACAAATGACAAGTTGTGCAGCTGTTTTTTCAATGCAGATGCATGGCTTACCTCCTGCCCTGTAAAATCTTGATACTAAGGCACACACCAGAACACTGATTTTCAGTGTGTCTTTCTCCAGCATAAACACCCTCATTGCCATTGATCACAGCACTATTCAAAGGACTATTTGAGACAGTTGTGGAAGGAATGCTCTTTTAATGTAGCTATCTTCTCTCCTGGATGAATATGTTTACAGGAGTGGATTGTTGAAACCAATTCATTTTCTAGTGTCTCACACTGCGGAGCTGCAACGAACATGCCTAAGAAATCAAACATGCTGGGCAAGCCATTAATATGTGTGAGACTGTGCTTTGTTCATTCTAGTGGTTTGGGCATCTACACAGTCTGTGCAAAAAGCTGCCCAACAGCTCCCTGACTTGAAACTGCCACTGCTAAGTCAGAAAAACATCTACAGGGGAATGAGAATAATTTATACCAGCATGGCTTAAAATGGTCGTGCCTGAGTTACTGGACTCAGCTGATGTAACTGGTTCAAACTATCAAAGCCTACTCTCCTATGGTGTTGTATCTATTTCCACTTAGCTCTCATCCCCACATGGAACTTGCCAATGGATCATACAGGGTATTGCAACTTGTGCACAGAAGCAGGTGCTGTGGGTATCATTAAGTGGAGAGCTGCCAGTCATTTTACACAGGCACACTGGGCAGCCTGCTGCCAAATGAAATCTAGAACAGCCGAGTTCTGCCTGCACTGTGCTCAGCAGAAGCACCAGCTGAGTGTATCTTTTCTACTGTGCTACTTACTGCAAAACCAAGAGGAACTCAGTTAGACCTCCATCCTTCTGCAAATGTGGTAGAAACTGAGCAGTGAGGCTCAAACTTACTGCAATGGGACAGACAGTGCAACTCCAGAATGCCACATCTTTAAAAAACAGCTTAAAGTTCACACTTTACCATGAAAGAGCTGTACCACCAAACAAAAGCACATCATGAGAGATTTTCTCTCAGCTGTCAACCTCAGCAGACAAATAAGGGGAACTTTGCCACTTGATACTGTCTAGTGGTCTGCCACAAAGTTGAGATGGTGTGAATAAACTTTCTTTCCTGGTCCAGGTTTTCACTTAACAGTTGCTGACATCCAGCTCCTTGGGCATGACTCTATTTTCTCTGAGGTTTCTGTCCAAGTTTCCTCTCTCTTTGTTTTGACTGCTGTAAGCTCCTTTCTTATTCCTTCTCCAAAAAGTAATACTCCAACATACGCAAAATGCTCCTGCATGTAAAGTACACACATAAAAGAAATGCAACATCCTAGTTCTTGTTTATTTTTCTAATTGCTGTCCACAGACTCAAAGCAGAACCCAAAGGTAGGGTTTTTTTCAGTGTACTGTGGGCTTGTTTCAACTCAATTTAAAGATCTGTCTTCTCTTCCACCTGTGCTTTCCATTAAAGTGCTTTCCATTAAAGTGACACTGGCCTGTTCTTCATAATTTTAATCAACCTACTCAAAACTGCCATGACAGCTTTCCCTCTCTAGGGCTCTAAAAATGCAACACATTGTGTGGAACTCCTGTCACCTACCTTTAGACACCTACAGTGCAAACACTTATATTTATGTTGAGCAGATGAGTCTGCTATAAGGACTGGGAAAAAAATTAAGCACATTCAGGGCACAATCTGCCTTGGCTGAAGCAGAAATTGTATTCCCAAAGTCTTAATTCAGAGGCAAAAGTCTGTAAGACCAATGTCTACGTTGACCATATAAATAAAAACATCCTTGTCTGTTCTCCCCCCACCTTCTGGCTTAATTGAAATCTCATTTGAAAATCAACTGCTTTTCCCTTACACTGTTCTCTATTAACAATTCACAGCACTTCGAGATGTGCCTTGTGGGATAGATGTTGACTATATCTTTCTCAGGGTTCAGACTCTGAAGTTCTTTCCTAGTAGAAAAACTGGTGGATGTGTCATACTGGTAAATATCATTCCATAAAAATATCTATGCAGAAGAACAATTACTATATGTGTATGAAAATTAACAGTCTACTGATGCCTTTACTGACTTGTGCATAACTTCCCTTGGAAGGTTAATGTCCATGAATATGCAACACGCACCTTCTTCTCCCTACTGCTTCCCTATTGTTTTTCCCTTTTCATTATTACAGCACTTCTCCATACAGCCTGTAAGACCTTTGGTAGAGTTATGTTTGCATCTGAGCATTAAAGCTTATTATGAAGGCACAATAATTTCTGCAGACTAGTTAAATATAATTGCAAGGGGAAGGGAAGACAGAAGCAGAGAGCAGTTCATAATTCATAGACTTTCCACATGATTTCAACCTTCTCCTTGCAGAACTTTGTGGGTGGGAGGAGGTTACAAATGAAGCTCTCTGCTACTTCGTGCTAAAAGCCTGTGCCAGCCCTCTAGTCAATGGAATTTATGTAATGATAACCAAATCAATTGAGAAACCAGTTTTTTTAATCTGTCAGAGACCCTAAGAGTGCACAGCTTTAAACTTCTCTGACAGTGTCTGCAATTACTCTAGCTGAAGAGACACTTCTGAACCAAATCTAATGTTCATGGCAAAAGAGTTACATTAATTTATATCAGCTTCTGATTGAACTGACTAGAATAAATCAGAGTGAGCGGGCACACAATCAGCTCTGCTGGCAGATTTGCAGATTGCTGGAAAGGGCCGTGATAAGTCTCTGGGGTCTGGCTGTGAGTAATGCTCTCCTCCACCAATACAGCTGGATCCTGCCTAACTACACTCGCTGACACCCACCAACATCATGTCTTATCCAGAACTGCTAGGTTTATAGCCTTTATCAAAAAAAAAGTAAGTTGTAAGCCACAAGAATATGCTCAGAGTAGAATAAGCTTCAGTGGCTTAAGGCGTCACCTCCCCTCCCAACAATTTCCTACCTCCTCTTTGCCTGAAATTACTGCCTCACAGCAGAGCCAGTGGAATGAGACCCACACATTAGTCCCAGCTGCTCCAACACAAGGTCCAGCAAATTATCCTAAACTGCTCATATGATGACTTTAACATCATATTTTGCATTAAAATGGCTTAGAAACATTAGTGTTTTCCAATCCAGGGACTGCTGTGGAGGCAGGAACCTTCAGTAAGGAGGTCAGGGAAGCAGTATTTTTTGCAGCAGTCCAGCCAGATTTGCTCAAATTTGACCCAGCAGTAGGAAAGACTAACAAATTTCACACTTACAATTATCATTCTTATGGCTTACTAACAGGTTTATGAACTTCTGATTGTCTGGCTGGACTAGATGACCTTCTGAGGTCCCCTCCAACATGAATTACCCTATATACCTAATGTGCATGGCCAGGAACCTGAAGACACAGTTCCTCCTGCTGACAGTCACAGCACATCTTGGCAAACTGTGGAGAGCCGTGCTTACTAAACTTTCCCTCAGAGTGGTCAAAATAGGTTGACAGTGGTACTGTTCTCATGCTGGACAACTGCTCTTGAAAAGGGAGGTCAGCTGTAGCATGGGGACTCTCTGCCACTAGGAAGCAGCCCCTCTCAACACTATTATTACTAGAAAAAGGGATGGGGAAAAAAAATGCCATCAAAGAGACAAAGAGAGATTACACCCAAATCAACACCCTTCTCTGGGTCACAATTTCCTAGCTGCGGGAATCCTCATACAAAGCACTTAATGTGTTGCCTAATGTGATAAGAGGCACATAGTCTCGTGAGAAGGGATATTATGGAAGTGCTGGGATGAGGCTGCTGATCATCTGCTCTCCCCTAGAAACACTGAACTCTCTAAGGTCTGCACAGCATCTATGCTTTTGCATATGTGAAAAAACAGCAGGAATTGATGTCATGGGCAGGCAAGTTCGAAGAAATCTGGAAAAGGGGGAAGGAGAGTTGCAGCTGTTATGAATTCATCACGATTTTGGCCCCAGTTCCAAAATTCTCACAAAGACATAAGAATCTCCACATGATTTTGAGGGAAGCAAGATCTGTAGATATATGAGTAACACATTCACGCATGTTGTATTGTTTAAGAGGCACACTGAGCTTTTAGTTTCAATCCTTGCTCTTTCACTTGTGTCAGTTAGCATTTCTAAGAATCTCATTACGAGATACAACCTCATGCTGCTGTCTTAAAGTAACAACAGAAATTTTCCGGAGAAATCATGTACTACTATTAGGTGTGATCACAAGATCATCATCACTGGGACACTCTCAGAGTTGTCACAAGGCAATTTCTGCAGTAAGGGCTCACTGCAGTGGTGCAGCTGCACACAAAAACACAGCTCGGATCCATCGGGATTTCACTGGGATGCTCCTGCCTTCACATCTCCTCTGTCTTCCTTGTGCCTGCAGCAGCACTACAGATTCAGCAAATTCAGGAACTTTGTCCAGCTGAACTCAGTTAATTTTTTGGAGGAGCAAAACTGGCTCTCTACCCGATCAGATCCCAGGCTTGCCTTGCCAGATGGCATCATCAGTGTTACTGCGGTGTAAATAACAAACAGGAAGGCATAGCCATGATCAGAGAGGAATGCAGGACTGCCCCTTTTGGTGGCAATACAGACACAGGCTGTCTTGCATTAACTGTGAAATTACATCCTTAGAAAGGTTTATAACTGCATGGCTCCCCTGCAGGTCACCAGGCTGCTCGTATTAACTGTGAGCTGCATGCTTTAGAAATGCTAGGCAAATTCACGCTCAGGAGAGGCCACAAACTGGGTGGTTCCACCCTGTGAGGCTTCCTCCGATTGCCAAATACCACTTTGGTCGAAGAACAGGGCAAATCCCTAAATCTGTTCCTTTACAGTACTAAAAAAGTGATCTCTGCTATAGCAAAGATGGTCCAGTGCCCTTCTGCGTGCACACGCAGGACAAACATATGCTCTGCATTTCCTAGACACTCCCACAGACGAGGTGGAGGGACATGAGGTTTGCATTCAGAGTGTGAATGAGCTCTGATGTGTATTCAGAGCTCTTCTCGGTGGTTCCAGCTACAAGGACACAACGCAAGGGCATAAACTAATGCACAGGAAGCTCCAGCTAAGCATGAGGAAGGACTTATTTACTGTGCAATGGAACAGATTGCCCAGCGAGGCTGTGGAGCCTCCCTCACTGGAGCTATTCAAGAAGGGTCTGGACGCAATCCTGTGCCACGTGCTCTGGGATCGCCCTGCCTGAGCAGGGAGTTTGGTCCAGATGGCCCCCTCCGGTCCCTTCCAGCCTGACGCATCCTGTGACTCTGTGTTTTCAGCCTCCCCGACCCGAGCCCTGTCGCAGAGCACGGCCGGCGCTCAGCAGCCAGCCCGGGCGCTTGGCTCCGGCGTTCCCTCCCTGCTGCCCAGCCGGGCCCCGCGCCGCTCCAGCTCCCNCTCTCCGCCCGCCTCCGCCCGGGATGCTCAGCGCGGAGCCATGCCGAGGGCTGCCGAACGCGGGCTGGGCGGCGGCGCCCGCAGCCATCGCCGGCGGCGTCGCGGGATTTTCCCTTAGGA
>VYXD01011174.1:188980-211878 GCA_013397195.1 Hylia prasina | reverse complement strand
GGGAGAGATGTGCTGGAGGAGGAGTGGTGGGGCAGATGGACAGAGAGAGCTGTGCAGAAGGCGACGCTCGGAATGGGTACGAAGGAGGCAATGGTCAGAGGGAGCCCTGGAAATTTTCCCCAACCAGTTTGCGTTTATGGTTTCCAGTTTCACATCTCCTACCACGCTTGGGCTCTGTTGAGCTTGTTGCACTAGGTGGTCTGGGCACGATGTTACTTTTTAAAAATTATTCTGCTACATTTCTATCTTTTCCCCAAAAAATTCTGTCATGATGTCAGTACTGGCATTTGTCCCTTTTCTCTCTCCATTTCCTCTCCTGACAGTTCTAGTGTTATTCTTTATCTTGTATTCTCTAACAGCCATGAGGGGGAATAAAATTACAGTTTCTCTACATATCATATTTAAAATACACATGTTTATGATTGGCATATAATGGGATGTCATTTTTCTCTTCCTGAAAATCTGTATCTTAAAAGCATCAGTGCATTAGTACTCCCTTGTATATGAATATTGAATGTCTGTTCCTACTACTGTTTCACATTTCACAGAGATGAGTTTCTTCCCAATGAATGCTTCATTGCAGTTGCATATTGTTGAGAAGTTTCTTTTTTCTTCCTTTTCCCCCCACCCCTATGTCAGCTACATCCTAGACAGGCTTCAGCTCCTGGTACTTGCCACACTGCAGAAGTGAACACTGCAGCTGCAGAGTGCTTCCAGGGTGCTTGGCCCTTGGAGATTTGGGCTTTTGAGCAGGTAATGGGGAGAAATAGGTCCTGCCCTGACTTAATCCCAGTCAAAAGACAGAGAAGTAAATGGAATACAAGAAAACAATGATAGGCCTTTATCTGGTTTTCTGTGTAATTAATTAAAAAAAACCAAACTGATCCTTCTGGGGATGAGCTGAGAAATCTGAAGCCTTGACATCTGTAGCACTAACAGCGATATGCATATAAATGTATATTTAAAAAAATATATGCTATTCTACTTAATACAAATCCTGAGTCCTAAAGAGTCAATTCTTTGAAATTCAGAGTGGGGTTCAAAAGGTGGAAAAGTATTCAGCCCAAAATTCTGACCTTATGAGTCAGGGTTATAAACACCTGTGTAAGTGTGTTAAGCCTGCAATTATTCATGGAAAGCTTATCTGGGATGCAGATTGGCTGAGCTGGGAATGGAGCAGGAGCAGCAGCAGCACCGAGTCTCTGTGGAGCTGGCTGTGGTCTGGTAGGGCCCATGGGCTGCAGCGTGGGGGGAACATGGATGTGCTGTATCCAGAGCCAGGTGCAGCAGCAGTTTCACTGCCTTTCTTGGCACAGAGTCTGACCTAGGAAACTCTCTGAACCCGAGCTGGCTCTGCACAGACCCATCTTGGGAGTCTCTGGTGGCATGTTTGCTCTACCAGAAGTGCTTACACACATGATAAGCAGAGAAGCAAGTGGCTCCACAAAGGACCAGAAGGATTATTGACTTGGGCCGGGTTCCACTTTGTTGAGCTCGACAGGCCCTGCAGAATCCTTCAGGTATCTGGGCCCTGCATCCTGCCAGAGGAGGGGTTGACTGATCCACCTCAAGGCTGGTTCCACCTGAACATGGGCCTGGATTTGATTTGATGCTAATGCCAGAGGCCTGGAGGCTGTGCTGGAGAGGAGGAAGTGTGGAGCCAGCCTGGGTGCAGCAGGGCTAAGATGGAAGAGAAGCTGGCAAGCCTGTCAGTGCCTGACCTGTGTGTGTATGGAGTTATGTTCCCCCAGTGCCCCACCACAGCATTTGTTATAGCTCTTTTTGTTACACAGCCTTACTAATGAACACCTCATTACCCCAAATAATGGTGATGTGACCATATGGATGTGTCTGAAACTGGTGTATGAGGTGCTTGGGGAAGGATACGGTTCACACTCAGTTTTAGAAATAGCACAGCCGTCTCTGATTCTCCTTTCTACTTCTTCAGAAAACTCTACTTCAAAGGCTCTGCAAATGGCTATTTCATTCTCCAGGATGCTTTCTGTTTGGTTCACCAAACTAATGAAATCTCTAATTTAAATCTCTAAATTAATCTTTAATTAGAACACTGACCCGGTATTTAGTGTTTTCTTATGTGCTTACTTTTAACTTGTGGTGAATGTCTTTACTTCACTTGAAGATTTTTTTTTCACTTGCACTCAAAGTAACTCTCTGTTTCAAGTTAAGAATGCACACAAAAATTGTTTGAGGCCTGCATGCATGCTTCTTTTCCTTCCCACTTCCATACACATTTCCCCATTAACTCCATGTTTGCTATTGCAAAACAGAGTTTCACTGCAAAGAGGCCAAAAACCAGTTGGCAGAAAGCAGTTGACTGAATTAAAAGATCCCTTGGTACTGGGTTTCCTGGACCATGGTATGTGTATGTGTGTTTTATCTGGTGTCTGTACTGCTTTGAAAAATGACATAACCTGCTGCAACCCTGACACTGCTGCTGCCATTGTAGCCAGCCTTGTCACTGCTAATGCACACAGCAAAAGAAAAAAACAGCACTGGCATAACACATTTCTCATCTTTGATTCATTTACATGTAGTTTAAATTCAAGTCTGCTGGAACTGAGCCGTGTCCTTACTTATAGATATGTTTTTAACAGGAGTTGTGATTCTGTGAGGTCATGATCATTAGTTTTCACACCAGTCCGTGGGACCAGAGCTGCATGTTCAAACAAAGCCATGTTAACAGGGAGAGATGGGTTTAGCTATGGAACTTGGCAAGCCTTTTGTTTGTTTGTATTCTATCTGACAGTGATCAGTTAAAATGTTTTTTTTTTGTCATGCAAACATAACGTCTGCAGCATCAGCAATTGCTTCTGAACAGGGACAGTTAATTATTGGAAATGAAGATCAGTTGTTCTGCACCCAGCAGCAATTAAAATGTATAATCTTTGTAATCTTTGTAATCCTTTCAGCAGGAAAGACTTAAAAGAGTTAAACATCCCCCAAATCATTGCATTTTTTAGTATCTTCTTCTTAAAAAATCAAATAAAATGTATCAAGCACATAAAAATATAGTCTGTATTTCAATCAGAAATAGAATTCTGTAGGCTTCTAGTAGGAGTCACACGTCATGCACGGAAAAACACTTCTGTTTCTCTGACAGTGTTCTAGTTAGTGTTGCTGTTTATGCTTTCTCAGGTAAAGCATTGTCATATTGTTACATGTATCTATTTTAACAACTTTCCAGTTTGTAGAGAAGACTGAAAATGGGATCATTGTGCTATTTTAAGTGAAGACATAATTGAGGGAGAGAGAGCTCTTTGAAACTGGTCAAAGCTGGCTTACAAAACCAATATGGCCTTAACCTAAGAAGGACAGGTTTCAATTAACTGTATTGAAAAGCTTCCAAGCAGTAAGAGGAATCTGAGGAAAAAACAACTTCAGTTTATGACTTAGACTCTGGTAATGGAAATGGGTGCACATGAAAAGTGTACAAATTGAAAAATCAAAACCTCTTAACACTGGAATTCTCTTCCTCGCTTCGCTCTGTGTGGCAATTGACCTGTTCTGGGATGGTGCAGCAGCAGAGAGGCATCCTGGCTCTGCCTTGTAGAAGGGGAATATATGTATAGTCATACTTCAGTCATAAGCACTGTATTCAGATGATGGTGCCTAGCAGTGTGACTCTCTGTCTTGTGACATTAGTTGTAACTCTTACATTGCATTTCGGGTTGCCTGACATCATGCACGGCTGATTTGCAGAAAATGAGAAACAGGATTAGTAGCCAATCTTCATCAGCGTATGTCCAGGCCTTTCCAGATGTTCAGCTGTCCAGTCAGCAGTACTGCAGGGCTGCCATGGTGTGCGAGCATATGTCCAGCAATCTCAGGGAGCTGTGGAATGTTTTTGATTTGCCTGGGTAAAATATTGGTCAGAGAAAGACTCATGTCCAGAAAAATGCGGGTAGGATATAGCCCTCTCAGTGAGGAATTGACAGCTGATTTGGAGAAAAGTCTGATTAGGAGCTATTAAATAAGGCTTGATGTGACTATTAAAACAATGAGAATAAAGCAAAATTGTCTAACAGCTCATTTAATGAAAGTCCTATATGCTGTGCAAGAGTCAAGGGCTTGTGGAGGAAATGGGATGCAGTGGTGTCACTGGTTGTGTCAAAACACCTGTGTAAAAGAGACCTGTAAAGATAGCAAATGCCTTCCATTTTGGCAGAGTGAATATTTGGGATCAAGCAAGAGGAAAAGCCCTGCTGCAGACCTCCTCTATGGGGAGGGCCTTTGCTGCCTCTGGTAATGCTGTGGTGAGATAATTCTGAGAGATAGTTTGGAGGGGGCCAGTCCTGTATCTGTTCCCACTGGTGTTGCACACAAGTTTGGAATAGTGTGCTAAGCAAGCTGTCCCCTTTTGCCTGTTGTTCACCCAAGTCACTGTATCTGCCCATGGATGTGTTTTGTGTGTATAATGCTTTAATGTGAAAATAGAGACTATCTTTTGGATCTTGCTCAATTGTGCATTGCTTTAGTTCTGGGAGAAAAATTCTTTTCTGACCCTAGATAGGGATCAGCTCAGCTTATGCTCCTAAGAATAGAGATTAATATGCCCTGTGACCTTTTAGCCTGGCTGCTGCAGGGTTTTTAACAAGTGGGTTTAAGACCCCATGTGCGGCAGCTATGCCGACATGAATGTCTGTAATGTCTCTTCTTGTCAATGATCCGTGAACTAAGGAATCTCCAAGGATATCTTGACGTGCAGTGGAGCTGTTACGGTCTAGTGCAGGAGAGAACCACACAATGATAGAATGCAAAGCTGGTGTCACAAGTAGTGTGTAAGTTGTTCTAAATGTACATGACAACAGTTGTCCTGGCTCCATATTTACTTAAAAAATGTGACTGTGGTATGGTAGGAAAATTAAATATCTAAACAAAGCTCCGACTCTCGAACAACAAAATGCTCTATTTATGATTTATATATTTCTGGTTCCTTGGGTGTCTCTAATGTTGTATGAACTCTATAATGCAATATAGAACAGATAATAAAGAGTGAGTACGTAACACAAAAAGGTCCTCACCTAGTTCCAGTTGTAGTTCTCCCTCCCTCCCATTCCTGACATTGAAGAATGGAATGTCCAGAAAACAACACAGGAAATAATTCCTTCCTAAAAATAGTTTTCCTTGATTTTGGACTTATTTGTTTTGATTTGCTTTGGTTATTCTGAAGTAACATTACCTTCACTGGTGTGCATGGGAGACTTGTAGTTTGTTTAAACCATTTTTAATATTAGTTTTAAATAGCAGTAGAGTCTCAGAGAACTGCCTGGGATTCCAGGAAAGCACTGATTTAGGACTGAGGCCTACAGCTGCTGTTTCAAATATGGCTCAGGTAAATGGGTGACATTACATTCACCTTTTCAAGCTATATGACCTGCTTTGGTGTCTAGGGTAGGTGATAAATAAAAACTGAAGTGGCTGAATCCACAAGAAAGATCCAGGGGCTTTTGCCAGCTTAGCTCTGCAGGTATTGACTGCTCAGTAGGTACATAGGTGTACATCCACCAGCCTCTCTCCATGCTCCAAGTTTCAGTGCCTGTCAATGTTTTAAAAGCTCTGCAATGTCACATGCTAGGCACCAAACTCATGCTTAAGCTTTGGCATCACCAGCATGAGGCTAGAAGCCCCCAGACTCTTGGTAACTGGAGGAAATGGGAGAGTCTTGTTTGGTTTGCTCCTGCAATTTTAAAACCATGTAAATTTTTCTGCATCGTGCTTCTCAGCTTCCTTGTCTTAATCACTGTCCTGTAGTGGGCACATGTTTGTGTGGTTCCTGTGGCTTGCCTTTTGTCTGTGGGTTGACCCAGCTTCCGTCACAGACAGAGATGAGGAGATTGTCTCCTCTGGTGTGCAGGGGACTCTTCTGGAATTAAGGGGAATTGGATGTGAGTTATCAGCCCTCTTAAGGCAAAAGGGAGTTAAATATCCCCAGAGGGTGGGAACTAGTTGTAATAAGGAGGCATGAGAGGTTGTAAAGCAAGTATGTGTTCTATTTAATGGATTTCTAGGAACTGAATTCAGCAGTTCCTTAAAAATGTTTTATTTACTCGCTCTCTTTCACTACATATGGGGAAAACCTCCAGAGATTTGAGGAATGTTTTTTTAATGGTGACAGGCTGGCTGTGAAGCAGATCCTAACTTGGATATGTTTGAAGACAGGTCAATGGATTCTGCCCCAGATGGTGTTCTGTTCATGTGTAAATTGACTCATGAGATCTGAATGGGTTATAACCTATCTTCAGTTCCTGTCATTTTGTCTATTTCCAGTGCAATGTGAGTGACATCATTTTTTTACCTGTTAGTTATGATCTTCTGTATTTAAATATTAAATGGCCTTAGTTGCCCCCAGTCTAGCTGTCAGTAACGATGTATCCTGCCTATGTCAGGAAACAAAATGAGGGTCATCACCCTTTCCACCTTACATTTTCTCCTGCCCAGTAGTTTACAAGAGCCAGCAGGAACGCTGTGCAAGCTGAAATGTGCAACACAGCATGAAGACGAGTAAAGCCCCCGTGTGTCCTGCTGTGCTTGGTGGAGTGTCAGCTGTGGGGTGGCAGCATGTTCTTGCTATCAAAGTCATCAGCCACATGCAAGCTGTGTGACCTGTGGGTTTAAGTGAGGGTGGCAGGTTTCCATGGCTTTGTTGCAGGGAGCAGGAGTGATGAGGTGGTGGAGCTGACCTGATGTGCGTCCGTAGGCAGCAGTTAGGACCATGAGTGTGGCACCTTTGGGAGGTGCAGCATGTGTTTGCTCAGGGCAGAGTGAATGTCATGTGGATGTCTGTTTAAATTGTCAGGGTTTTGAATTTTGCTAAACACAAAGGAATACAGAGGCATAAGGCGCATCCTCCTTAATGGCATCTTGTCTGTTTTTAAAACCAACTAACATTTTTATAAGCCAGTAGGATGTAAAAGGGTGCTTCTCCCTGTTCTGGCTTCTGTCTGCTACCACATGTTTCTTCTGTGTGCACTCCTGTAGCACAGGCTGTTTTCAGCTGTGTAGCCTGAACTGTGTTTGTATCCCTCCTTCCTGGTTTCTTCTTCACCTCCTTGGTCTTGCCAAACCTCTGATGAAACTAGTGGACCACCCTCCAGAGCTGACCTCCTCCCTCTTGCTCAGTGCAACTCTGCATTGCATAGCTATGAATTGCAGTTTTTTATTTTTCATTTCCAGGTGTTTGTGTCTGGGTGAATGTCGGGGACCCCACAAATACTGAGTCAGAGTACAAGGGAAAGGAGCTGATGCTCTTTTTCTGTGGTGAGGACCGAAACTTGGGGTCACATGAGATTCAGATAAAAGGGCAGGTGCTGCTTCAATCTTAAACCTTAAGT
This sequence comes from Hylia prasina, assembly GCA_013397195.1. Classification (NCBI taxonomy): domain Eukaryota; kingdom Metazoa; phylum Chordata; class Aves; order Passeriformes; family Sylviidae; genus Hylia; species Hylia prasina. Next base: position 204,526 of record VYXD01011174.1, on the reverse strand, counting down.
ACAAACCTAGGTGTACTACACAGCTTAATTCTGAATGTCTGGGTTATTGCTTTCTGTCTGGGAAAAGCTGGGCTATGGGTTTGCCTTAAAAGTCATGCTACAATTTGAGGACTAGGGGAAGGTTGTACTTTGGGAATCACTGTTCTAAGGAATGTTAAATTTGGATTGCTAACTGCCATAAATCCCAAAGTGACATGTTAAATTTAATGAAAAAATTCAAGTCAGCATGTGGATGTTGGAGTACTTTGGAAGAATATTTAAACAGAATGAGGCTCTCAACTTCGTCTATAGTAGAGCAGTCATTCAACCATATCATAATCTCATTAGGGTGAGGGCTCTTGAAAGTGTGAAGTGCAGACATCCCTGATGCTGGTTGGCACATTTAGGCATGTATGTAATACAACAGTATAAAAAGCAATTTAATGCCTCGTGTGATTTGTGATTCATGGCTGATGGCTGCTAATACATTGTGGTGATCTGCAAATTAAAATTTAGTTTGTTAGGTTCAGTGTGGGCAGGGCATTTCATTTTCTTGCATTAATTTATCAGGATTGGGGCCAAAGGCAGCAAAGAAGTTGTGTTTTTTATCACTATGATAGAGTTATGATTCATGATCTGAAAACTTAGGCTAATAAAGGGATACTCCAGACATAAATGGTTGTAGAAGAGCAGGACTAGATGAGAACAGTGTTGGAAAGACACAATTCAGCTATGAGAGAAATAACAAAACTAAAACGTCACTGAATTATTCTACAGCACGTAAAACTTGTTTTTCTGGTAATTATGTTCTCTTTTAGATTTCAGAGTGAAGATGAATTTAGCAGAGATTTGTGATAATGCCAAAAAAGGAAGAGAATATGCACTCCTTGGAAATTATGACTCTTCTATGGTATATTACCAGGGTGTCATCCAGCAAATTCAGAGACATTGCCAGTCGATCAGAGATCCAGCAATTAAGGGCAAATGGCAACAGGTAGGGTGAAATAATATTGCCCATATTCTATTACTTGATATTTGAAAACCACACTGTACCTCCCAAACCCTATAAGATGTAGAGGACTTACATTTCAGTGATGTTGGCAACATTTGTTGTACAATATTGTGTTGATATTCATGTGAAAATAATTTTCGTGGTGTGTTCAAAAGGAATTCTGTTGTTCTAATTGAATCAATTCTTTTGTTGTTTTCACTTAGGATGTCTGTCTAATTCCTGGTCTGTTTGTGTGTGTGCATACTGTCTCTGATTGCATACTTTTGAAACACTGAAGACTTCCTTTTCCCCTTGTATCTTTTGGCCATCTAATGTCCAGTAAACTAAACTGTGTGTAGTGGGTTAGCCTCACTGGAATGGTTGTCTGAGTAGTAGCTAACTATAAGACTATAGTGTACAAATCTGGATCAGGTTTCTAAAAATGCAAGTCATACTCTTAGGCTGAGTCTTGCACACATCCATCTCTCTGCTTAACAGAGTATTGTTGAAGCCATGGAGGTAATCTGCAGATGAAATATAAGAACCCTCAAGGTCACCTATTTATTCCTTTCAGTATTTAAGTCTTCCTTACATTTTTTGGTCCCATTTGTTTGGTCCCATTTTTCATGGTACAAAATGTGTTCCATAAACATAAAAAGGAGGAAAACCATATAAAGATGTTTTCTAGAGTAAAGAATTAGTGTTTCATAAATACTATGTTTTGAAAGAATAACATGGTTCCTACAAAAGATACAGTTCTGCAGTAGGTGGTTAAAGAGATGATTTCAGTAAGAGTTTTTCTAAATATTATATGTCTAAATGATATCACTTAAAAACAGAAGCAAATTTTCCTTTTTATTGCAGCAGATGATTTGTTTATGGTTTGTGTTTGAAACTTCTGACACTAACATACAGTATTTTGTGTACTGATAAGTACAGCAGTGTTAACAATAACTTTGTAGTAACAGTACTATTCATAGGTGTTTATCATAGAACTGTAGAAGTCTGTTTATGAAGAGCTTGTCTGCAAAGCATGTGCATGTTTATCCAGCAGAGATAGTTTTCCTGGTAATGTAATAAGCTGGATGTTGCATAGCATGTATTCACATTCAAGTACTTGTAGTCAAGCTTTTTCCCACTCCAGGACATGCTGATACAATGTGTTTATGTTCAGTACACGTCCTTAGTTCCTGCCAAACTTACAGCTGATGTGAAGGTGGAGATGAGGATATCCCCATTCTGCAGCTGAGCCACTGCATTGTCTTCACATCTAGTTTCCACTGATGACACTGATTCTTCCAATAAACTTTCAACAGCTCTTGTGTTGTGAAGGTCACCCAAGTCTCATGTTATTGTTTTGAACTGCTTCAGAGAAGTCTGTGCACCATGGAATGTGTGCTGCACATTGGAGACACACCTCAAGTACAAAAGGACCATTAACACAATTTCGAAGATTTATTCCCTGGGGAAGGCAGAGGAATCAGATCCTCTAGCAGAGGATTTGAAGTTGGCACCTTCTAAGAAATTATCCCCTTTAGGCAAAAGAAGAATGGCCCCTGACCATGTCACATAAATGCTGTAGAGATCTGTTCTAAATAAGATCTGCGGGTAGGGTAATGTCTGTCATGCTGTGCACTCATGTTAGTTCTGAAACTTCCCAACACAGTAGTGGCAGATGAGCTTTGTCAGAATACTGCTTTGCTGCTACTGGTGCTAGGCTCAGAGAAAAACAGCAAAAAGTAAGAAGTGTGACTAAAAAAAAGGGGGGCTTCATCCATAGGTTATTTGCCTTCTCATTCATTTATGGGAACAAAATGATACAGCCCAAGAGCAAACGATGCGGCCCTGGAGCTTTTCTGTACCAGAACTTGCATGTTTTGGTTTTTGTAGAGATAAACCTGGTTTTTTTACCCACTCTTTATAAATAATTGTTGTGCTTTCTCACTGCTTGAGACAGACTAATAGGGAGTCTGATGATGTGGATGTTAGCACTACTTTCCAGCTCCAACAGCAGCTACATCCAAACTGTCAGTCACAGTCAAGGAGCTGTCTTGACTGACAACCTGTTCTGAAAAAAAATTAACTGAGAAGTTGGATCACAAGTAATATTCATTCACAGTACCAAAGCAATATCTAGATATTAATTTTTGATCTTTCTCATTAAAGAGTTATGCCATACACATTATGTATGTTTAGCAAACTTCAGGTCCAACCCACTTGGTACCAGTGTGGTTCTTGCAAGTGGTTTGAGAAGCAAAGCAACCCTTAGGTCATGGTTAAGGGGATTAATGCAGCCAATTTTTACCTGAAATTCTGTCTCCTCAAGCATATGGAACTAGCCTGTTCTTCAGGTTCTTCAGTGTCTCCATCATCTGAGGAATCTGGAGAAGATAATAGCACTGATATCTTTTGGAGGTGGGGTTTAGCAATCACTAACACCGTGTGGGTAGAGCTTTTACTCTTGAATGTCCATGTAGTTAAGTGCCCAAAGGAGAAGATTGTTACTTAAACTGTTTCTTCTCTGGGATGTACTGTCTGCATACACATTCACAATACTGAACCTTCTGAAGGATTCCTGGGGGGTTAATAGTGTCAGTATGAAGCATCCCCTTCCTTTCTGTGTGTTTGTGTGCAGCTCACTAATAGGATGTTTGTCCTACTGGTACTTGTGATGCAGTGAACTAAGTTTTGTGTGTTTGTGGGCACGTTCCCTTGTAAAACAAAAATGTTCATTTGAGGAGCATCTCAAAGAACAGTTCCAGCTGTGGCTGTGCAGCTGACCAACTTACATCTCTTACTTGCACCACTGTTCTTCCTCTTTGGTCTCTTCTCAACAGTGGGTGCTTCATCCTGAATAGGTACCTCATGCCCGAAGGATGTGTTTTGTTGCCTTGTGTATGACAAAGGATTTTCCCAGTAGTTTATTGAACAATGTCAAAGCCCAGGTGAACCAGTAGTTGGGATTTTGGGTCAGATTCCCAAATACTCTTGATCTACCTCTTGTCATGTCATTGTCATTGTTTTCAAATTTCTGCAGGTTGGTCTGGACAGAATGATGTTCTGTGCAAGTATTTGTTGGGCTGTATTTCATGTCACACAGAGAGACAGCTTCACCTTTGCAAGTGGACTTCTTGATTACAAGGATTCCTCTTGCTTGCAGCTGATGGTTAGGATGAGGAGGAATATGAACATGTTAACATCTTCTCCCCTGATGAACAACTGACTGGCTCAATTACGGCTGATGCGATGCTGCTCCTGAGAAGTCAAAATCAGTGCTAACCAGGGAAGAGGGATTTTGTTACTAGTGTGGTACACCCTGCAGAACTTAAACAGGGCAAAAGATGCATGCTGAGGATCCACCAAAGCAGAGACATGACAGGATAAGAATTCCTCTGACTTAATGGAAAATTCACAGCCATTGATCATCTCTTAACTGGTTTGCCTTGGGGATACCAGGGTGACCTGCTCTCGAGACCCATCCTTATTTTGAATCCAGGGAGTTCCCAGCTTGCAGTTGTGTTGGCTGAGTGTAGCTCAATTTGCTTCTTCACTCCTAGGCCTCCTGAACTCATTTAAAAAAGGAAGTTACTTTGTTGTGCTTTGAGGTTTGGCTGATGAGTGGGCATATTAATTCATGTAAATGCAGGCTGGAACTGGAAAGATTCAAAATCAGAAGCAACTCATCCTTACCAAAACTAGGAGGTAGGTTTTAGTCTCATGACCACTACTGTGAACTTTACTTGTGTTGACATTCTCCCTGTTTATTCTGAGAGAGTTTCTTGGCTGTTGCAGTGTTTTTACTAGACATCTGGCTTGTAGGAACGAGCTGCTTCAGTGACAGTTCAGCAGCTGCAGAATGACAGCAGAGCGTGCCCCCGGGAGATAGTACTGGCTCACAACAAGGCCAGCGGCTGTCAAGCAAAACCTGCTGCGTGTTAGAACCATGTGCCCTGTGTTGCACAAGAGCTGAGAGCACAGGGGCCTCTGCTGGAGCTCAGGCAGGAGTTCAATGATTCCCTGAGCACCTGGAGCAGCCAGCAAGGCACCCTGACTGACTATGGTCACTGGTGCAGGTGATTAGGTGCACTGTATTCCTGCTTAAACAGTAAAGGGTGAATTCTTCTTTTTACTATTTCAAACACATTTCGGTCAGTCTATGCTTTTGTTATTTTTTGCTTCATGCCTGTTTTATTAACATTTAGTAGGTTACTCTACTATTATTTTAGTAGGTTATATTTAGTAGGTTACATCATGATTAATTAAGAAACATTATGTGGATAACTCATAAATAGATGTCATTATAGGAGCTATACCTTCACTCCATGGGGTCAGACAGAGTTGCAGGGTATCTGTTTTGGAAATGGTTTAGGGACTTTTGATTTTCACTTTTTAAAAGATCAAGCTTGTTGAATAGCTAACTATTCAACAGTAATGTAATATAATAATTGCAGTAATAATTACAATAATAAAATAATAACTAATTGCAGGTATAATACCAGGTTTGGAAAACACTGAGAGATAAACTTGATCAGTTTTTCTTCAGAAAAAAAAATTCCCACACATTATTTGTATTTACCAAGGTACAAATACCCACACTTATTGCAATGAGTATAGAAGTACAAGCTCTAGCACAGCAAATAAAAGCTGGTGATGGAAAAGGTATAACAGCTGCCAGATTATGAAATACAGAGGTACTCCCTGAAATGGGTTTTTAACTACCACTAAGAATGAATAAACTGAATTCTTGTTCACTGTGTTTTATACCCATATCATAGGATGTGCTTTCTGCTTGGTTATTGGAAATTCTTGGAGCTGGCATGTCAAAACAAAGCTATGGGGCCATCCCGTGGGCTGAAAGGCTTTTTATTGGCCTTCCAATGTCACCCAGTGCCACGATGCTGCTTCTGTGGACGAGGTGATGTGGCTGGTAGGGGTAGCCACTGTACCAGAGCCTGGCTCTGGGGACCAGGCAGCTTCACATGACAGCTGAATCCAGCTAACATGCTGCCACGCCTAGAGATGCCAAGCTCTTCCCTGCATTGTCTTCCCTCCATCTGCGCCAGCTTCTTTCTCTCCTCTGCCCCCTGTCATTTTTTTTCCTGGGATTTACCTGATCACAGGATGGTGTGCATCTGCAGAACCCAGCAGAGGTGTCCTTTGTTTTCTTTTTACCCTCCTAGACAAATTTTTTTGCCATTTTATTAACCTGTCTTACTGTATTGAGATGCCAGAATCGAATCCAGAAGAGCAGGGGCAGAGTGTGGTTGGGGAGAAGAAGTGAAGGGAGTTTTTTTGTTTGGTGGTGGTGAGCTACAAACTTGGCATACTAACTCTTGAAACTGCTTAAACATAAATAACTTAAAAGCTTTCTTCAGGCTCTCTAAAACCTGAGCTGGAGGTTCCTGAGGGTTCTGGCACATAAGGGTGTGTATGACGGGGGACAAAAAAACTGTGTGAGTCTAAACCAGTGGTTTTTCTATTTGCAGTGATAGGTTGTTTCAGGGTGGCAGTGATCACTGAAAGACACAGCTCAGTCAACTTCTTAACTGTGACGCAGCCTTTTTTGGCCCATGTCTGGGTTGTTTCTCAGCTGCAAGGAAGTCTTTCTGCACATCTTTCATCTGAGTCAGTTTCTTTAAGGCCTATCTAGGAGTTTATAGCTGGTTTTCCTTTGTGGTCTACACCTTGAGGATTCCTTGTTGGTTGATTTGCCAGGTATTGACTAAGAAACAGGATGTGCATTTCAGAGTTTGGTCTGCTCAGGTCTGGCTAAGAGATGACTGGCAGATGTTAGTCTGTTTTCATCTTCCAAAGCATCAAGTGGTTGCTTTCCCTCAGTTTTCAGATACCATCCTCTTGCTGGTCCAGTGAGGTGAATGACAGCACACTGGTTATTAGTGCTAGAAAGCTGTTTTCCACCAATTTCTCTGCATGTGTTGGAAGGCTGATAGAAGGAATCCTGTCAGTACTCTTGGAGCACTGGAGTAGGAAGCGGCTGTCTGTTGTGGAGCGATGCCCTGGAGGATTTATGCTGTGTCATTCCTTTGTACCTCACAGTGGTTGTTTGGCTGGATTTATTTTTGGACAAGAGGGATGTGTGTAAGACTGTTTGAAGGAACCAAGTTAGTAATCAATCACATCTGTAACTCAGCTGGAAGCTCTCACACTGGGGAATGTGTCCACTGATTGTGTGATGAGAAAGCAAAGAGAGGAAAGCAGGGCAGGAATAATCTTGCCTGAGCTGGATGTCTTGTGTCTTTGGAAAGATACAGTTACCCTATCTGGAATGAGCGAGAAGGCTTCTTTGCCCTGTGAAATGATCAAGATCTTACTGTACTTAAAGCTCTTTTTGTACAGGTGTTCATGAAGCTTCTGGTAAAGTAAATGCAGTGTTTCAAGATCTGTGCAGGGCCTTGGGGATTTGCTCTTCTCTTTCCCTCTGTCCATACCAGTATCTTGCTGATGACAGTCACGTATATGAATAAAATCATGATGGAAACTCTCAAGCTAAAAGGAACTCATGAGGATCATTGAGTCCAACTCCCTGCTCCTACCTAAAACTAAACCACATGACTAAGATCATTGTCTAGACAGTCCTTGAACTCTGGCAAACTTGGTTCCATGACTGCTTTATTGGGGAGTCTGTTCCAGTGACTGACCACCCTCTCAGTGAAGAACCTAATGTCCAATCTGAACTTGCCCTGATGCAACTTTATTCCATCTCTTGTGTCCTGTCTCTGGTCGGGAGAGGAGAGGGAGAAGAGATCAGCTCCCTCTCTGCTGCCTGCCTTGAGGAAGTTGTAGACCACTGTGAGGTCACTCCTCAGCCTTTTCTTCTCCAAGCTGAACAAGCCAAGAGACCTCATCTGCTCCTCATAAGTCTTGCTCTTGCCCTTTCACTGTCTTAGTTGCTCTTCTTTGGACACACTCTAATGTTGTGCTCCTGACAGGGTTCATTTTGTAATATTATATTTTAATGATTTGGCCAGTTTTATTACTAGGACATTAGAGAGACTAATCAGAGCTCTTTTATGCCAGAGTAGTAGCAACTTACTTTAGATCTGCCAACAACACCCTTACTAGTACGAGGGTATGTGTGCATACATATCAACATGCACACATAAATCCAAGCATCAGCGCATGTTACAGAAGAGTGATCACTGCGTTAGCAATCATGTCTGGGTTGTCATGGTTGGGACATTAACAACCAGGAAAATGAACTCAACAGAGATTCAATTGTTTATGCTGCTGTTAAAGGTCTGTTGTCAGCCTGATAGGTCTGGCGTTTGTGGATAGGAAGACTTGGGAGTTCCTGCCTTTGAGGTTAGCCTATGTTCTTGAGGTACTTTCTATGTTTGGTTGGTTCTTTTTAAAGTTTGAAATGTAACAATTTTTAAATAACTTACATATTTCTCAAGGTCCGACAAGAATTAGTTGAAGAATATGAACAAGTTAAGAGCATTGTCAACACTTTAGAGAGTTTTAAAATGGACAGACCTCCAGATATCTCTGTATCCTGTCTAGATGAGCCTTTCAGAGATCCAGCTGTTTGGCCTCCTCCTGTTCCAGCTGAACACAGGTAAGGAGAGGCTCAGGCAGAGTGGTTAGAATAAAGGTGGGTCACCATAATTTTATATTTGTTTTAGAATGTTTTTGTAACATGAAAATCACATTTAATTTACACATTTATTACATTTAATTTAGTCGCTTGTAATAAAGAGTAAATCTAATTCATTGAGAAAAAAGTAGTTAAACTACAGTCAGATTTATTTCTGACCATCTGAAGAGAGTCACTCCTTTATTCTGGTAGGAGTAACTAAGTGCCTGGAACTACAGTCTGCTGCAGTGGTAAGTGAACTTTTGGTGACAGCTGATGTTCTCATGTGCAAGGAGAAAACTTTTCCATTTCAGCTTATTTGAGCAAAAGAATTAATTGATGACTGAGGAGTCTGTAAGGAGCTGGAACTGAAGGATCTTGAAGGACATGGTGGTTAGAAATCACTTCCTAGCTATGGATAATTCAACCAGTATTTAATCATTGGTTAGTTTAATCGCTAAACATGTTCTATTACACATGGTATGTCTCTTCTGTAACCATATTTAAGGTGACTTCAGTTAGCTAATAGATTTCTTAAAATAGATGCCCGTGCATTTTCTGAAATCCCTATTTTCAACCTAACAGAGCTAGTTGGAAACAGATTCAGTTTACAGACAAAAATAACATTTATCATGCCAATATTTTTCTAACATAAGAGCACAGAATTTTAACGTGTGTATACTCACATAAGCAAAAGGAGCAAAGTAAAATGAGAGATCTTGGTTAATGGAGAGACATGCCAAGTTTATTTATAACTTTCTGTGCTTTATGATTATCAAAAAGATCTTTGCTTTCCAGAAAAAAAAAACCAACCCTAAGAATATAAGTGTAAAACTATATTAATGTTGATTATTGTAGTGAATGGTAGAAATAACTCAGACTTTCTATGGCAATGTTATGTAAAGTTCAAGATGTATTTATTCTTGTATTTTTGGTAGTGGTAAAGCCTCAATAGTTTATCTGCTTCTTTTAAGCTGAAATTTAAATCTTGTGCAAATAAGTAAGGAAACTTAGGCACTGTTCTATGCTGTTAAATTTGAAGAAAGTGCATGCAAAGCAAAATGTTGCCCTTGTATCCAGTAGTGTGTTTAAGAATGTACTCAATTTAAAGCATATTCCAGGAAAATGTTTTTGGGGTTAACAAATTCTGAGTTACTCAAAACAAGAATCAGTACAAGATTCAATACTGGACACTTATTAAATTTGGGTGACATCCCTGGCTGTTTGTTGTAGTTCTGTGTTTTAAATTCAGTCCCTAGAGAAAAATGACAATGATACCTTGTCTTAAAACCAAATTCTTTCTCGTCATTCTACTGCTGAGTACTCTTTGACTTTGTGGGTGATGTTCACAAATACAGGTGGTTGCCGTTCGGCTCTGTTTGCTTTTGCTTTACAGGCAATTTTTATGTTTTGACAGTTTCACACAGGGGAATGAAGTCAGAGGTAGGCGGATTGTTTAAAATCCTCCCTCTTTTGTTTTGGGGCCTGTCAAAGCTTTTAGCCACCTTTCTTTTTAAATTTGTCTATTTTAAAAAAAAATATTTTACCAGGAATGTCATCTGTTTGTGTACAATTTGTGCATGTGAATGTAGCCTAATATAATCTGCTGGTTTGGAATCAGAGGATTATTCAATTTGAAGACTTTTACTAAATTGTTTCCTCTTTTGTTACATGGGTGTCAATTTGTTGTAAGACCGATTAGGAGTATGGATCTGATAATGTTGTTAATTTTTTCTTTTGTGTTTTTTCTTCTTACTTTGGGTATCACACAGAACCAGAAATGTGGTTTTGGATTTGGAGATATAGGGATATAAGGCTTAGGGTCGTGGAAGCTTTGGTAATAATGTACTAAGGCAAATTAGAATCCTTCCTTCTTAATGTTGCTCTTTTTTTCACCGTTTTTAGCATGTTTTTGTTGTGGTTGCTGTTGTTAGGGCTCCACCTCAGATAAAACGTCCCAACCGAGATGGAAAATCTTTGAAGAAAGACTCCCCAGGACTTCAGCCCCGTGGGCCTGCGGGCAGAGCACATCTGGTGTCCAAGGGGGAGAAATCCTCAGGCAGCCGCGAAAGGGAATCCAGAGCTAGAGGAAGAGATGACAAGGTAAAAAGTGGAAAAGAACTTGGCAGGGAGGTGTTGTGATGCAGCAGGTGGCAAAGGAAAACAATCTTAGTAATTTAATACAGATAATAAAAAGTCACAATAATCCCGTGTGGGAAAACGTAGTGCTTACTTTTTTCTCACAAGCAAAGCATGTATCGTGGTGATAGTTATTAATAATTATACCAAATTAAGAAAAGTTCTGTCATGTTTGCTCTGTCTTGGTGTAAGATATTTTTGAGGGAGGGAAGCATAGTGTCTTGTTGCTGAGGGTTTCTTATTCTTTGAGCAAAGACCATGGGCTTGTCTCTAATCTCTAAGTGTCATTCAGGCATAAAGTCCCTTTTCCTCCTTTTCCCCTGTGTTTGGTGGGTTTTTTTCCTTAAAGGAATCCAATACACCGCTTTTGTAAAGATATTAATGTAAAAAGTGCAGAAGTGAGACCAGTGCTCTTCCCTAGACTTGAAGCATTATGAACGGAGTTCCACAGTACCATTGCCTCTGCCATACCATAGTATAATTTAGTTATGCCTAGGAGTTCAGAGCAGTTCCATAAATGCATTGATGATAGGTAAATCTGTGCCGAATTATTTGAAGTTACGTATTTGAAAATGATATGAGGGACAAGTATTAAAAGCAAACTCTAAGCAACTTCCATTTTCTCTGGCTTATGAAAGGGGTTCTGTATTTATTACAGTGTTTAGAAAGAAGCTTCTTGGAACTGTTTTGTTTTAAAAGGAAAAGCAATGAATTAAACGAGACTAATTTGGAGATATTTTCTTCTGAAGATCCATGAAAAAGCAGCAGTGCTGAAGTGAAAAAAAAGAAGAAACAGTGATTCACTATAAAGTGGTGATGTCAAAAACAGGACTGTTTTGTGGCTGGAAAAAATGTCAGTGTGCAAATCACTATTTCTGAGATACCTCTGTTTTTAAATTAACTGTGGAGTTAGTGCCAGGAACCCAAGGACTCTGTGGTATTAATTATACAAGTTGAGACTGTACTGAAGTGGCATTACTTTCCTGACAGACAAAGGTGCAAGACATGCTTTCCTATGGGGGCACACAGCATTGTACAGATCTTGAGAAATGAGAAAGTAAATATTTAGGCCAGTTTTCTTCCAAAATTTGGTTAGTTCCTTTGTGACCTTTCTGTTGCACTTCTTGACACCTTAGGAATAACTCAAAGATATGCTTTTTTCATCATAAATTGTTTCTTGATACACAGGAGAAGTATTAAGTAATCCTAGCCCTTATTACCATCAGAAGGTAGGGCCAGGCACATTTTCAGCAGTGCCACTGAGTGACTGTACAGATCAAGCTTTTTAGAAACCTCTCTATCCTGGATCAGTAAGATTTAATATAACAAGTGTGCCTCCTGCAAGCTATAAAAATCACATGAAGATCTGTGAAATTATTGAAAGTTTTGCCAGCTTTATGGGGAATTGGAGTCGTGGTGTGTGACAGGTTCACCAGATGTGCTTGTGTAAGGCAGCCTTCAAAGTCTTAGCTCTAATGAGGGTGAACTCTGCTCTCCAAGCTTTCTGGTGATGAGCATTATAGGGCTTTACTATAAGGAGCCTACAACAACATGACTTGTATAATACTTGTCTCTGGGAATAATGTGATTAGCAATACTACTGCTGTGAGGTGCAGGAAAAGTCATGAAGGTGTTCCATTTAATATGGTACATTTTAAACACTGCTCTTATCTGAATAAATTGGTCACTAGGTGGCAGAAGGAAAATATGTCTACTCCTCAAAAAATTCCAATACATGTGCTCTTGTATTCCCCTTTGTCTAGCTCCTTGGTGGTTATTCTAGTTCCTTTGTCTGGGGTATGTGACTGAAAATCACCCCAGGTTACAAATCCTCATGTGCTATATAATGGTTCTTGTAAAGGATCCATGATTTGCCTTTGAGAAAGATTTTGAATGAAAGAAGAAATAGCCAGGTGTGGCAAGTAGAAGAAGTTAATGCAACTTCCTATATTTTGCACACAGGCATGAAAATAGGTTTACCTTGGTTTGTTCTTCAGTTTCTGAGTTTGAACCATCCAGCAGCTTTCCTCTGTAGCCTGCTATGTCGAATCAAAGAGATTTGGTAGCTCATCATGTTCGGTTAAAAATAATAGGGCAAACCTGAAGCTTTAAATTAAGTAACCAGGTATCTTTTCTCCTACTAAATGTTCCAGCTCTGTAGTTTTTGGGTTTGGGTGCTAGGATAGCACTACTTAGAACTTGTAGTGAACTATCCATTTCCTAAGATGTTGACTGCAGTGTAATAGGCTTCATGCTGTCCTGGCTATAATACCACAATGTCACGCATATTTTTTTTCAAGGTAAATGTAAGTATAGTAGGTATATTTTAGAAATGCTCTGCCTCACTTGAAACAAATGCCTTTTTTCACTATTTCTCCTCTCCAGATCATAACATCTTTTCATTCTGACAGTAACCATCTTGGGATAAGTAATTTTAACCTGACTATGCCAATAAAATTACCTTTTTTAGTGCTATATAAAATAATTTTGAACTAAACCCACCAGGTTGTGTCTATCCACTAAATCCTTATGCGTCCTTTTTCTTTTTCCTAAAATACTGCTTTCAAGTTTTTTTTTCCTTCTTAGTACCACTGGAAATTATTAGACTCATTTTCCTGCTACCTTCTGCTGGAGCATTATCAAGAGTTTTAGCTTCTGTCTAATAGTTCAGTTTAAAGAGACAGCATGAATGCTACCAGTATGTCTTTTAGAAATTGCATAATACCATATCTAAGTGCTAGAACACTTTTTTAGGAGTACTCTTTAGATTATTTTAGACTGTCAATGGATAAGGACAGTAAATATTATGAAGGCTATGAAACAGCCATCGGCTGCACAGCCATCAGTGAATATTAACATAATGAAGGTATGACTTAATAAATTAAATTATTTTTGATTGATTATCCTCCTGTGTATCACCAACTGTGACATGAGATGAAATAGTTGCATTTAGGTGAAAGCAGACCTCCATGCATTGGGACTGAAAGGCTGCATAATCTCCATCTGAAAATGCTAAAAGAACTAGTAGGTGAAATTGCAGGGCTGGGAGCACATTTTTACAGTAAAATTTACTTAGTCTGATGCTGTCTCATGTGAATGGTGAGCTGTGTTGACAGTGCCTCTATTGAGAAGCGGAAAGGAAAACTGATCCAGGCAACTGGAGTTGTTCATTTTTATATGTCTTACAACACATTTAGAGTGGATGAAAAGCGAAAGACTTGGAACTAAACTGAAAAGTGGAATGGAGTGAAATGTGGTTTCTTAAGCAAAGGTGTTGCCTCTGCCAGGACTTTCTTTAGCGTTCTACTTAATGTCTTATAGAAAGAAATTAATCTACCCAGATACCACATGGGAAGCAATTTGTTAATTGTGTGGTGCAGAGGAATTGTAAAGTGGGATTAGGCAGCAAGGGGAAAGTAAACAAGCAGTACTGAAAGGAGAATTAGCTGTCAACTGGCAAATAATTTTTGACTCTATTTAAAGTAATATTTTTGTGCCAATTTAACTTGGCACAAAAAGGAGGTGTGCACTAACTGAATTTGTTCATGACACCAAGTTGGGAAGCACAATCACCAGAAGAAGCAAATGAAGCTATTGCACAGGAAGAATTGGATGACTCTGTTGGAGTCATGGAAATGGGGTAATGTTCAGCAGTGCAGAGCAGCAGGCTATGTTCTTGGAAACTATAGCGAGGATTTCTGCTAGAAGCTGGGAGCTCAGTGGTAGAGGATTTGGATGTATCAGCAGAAATTGGGTCAGGCTGAACTTCCATTTGGCACATTACCTTTTCCTGGTGGTGATGGGAAAGGCTGGCTGCCAGGGTGAGGCACAATCAGGTGCCACCTTTGGCTTTGGCAGTGAGGGGTGGAAAGTGCATGTGGCAGTTGTTACCTGGCACATTACATATTTGTATATAGTGGGAAGAACCTGCAGGAAAGCAAGGTGTCTTCAGAGTCCAGTTCTGGCCATTACAGCCCTCAGGGTTATTCTATGTGACTAATCTGCTGAGGTTGCCTTAAAGGGAGCAGTATGATAATGCTGGGGATGTGTATGGAAACAAAATCCCAGTAAACAAAATCCCAGATTGTTGTGGTGTTACCAGCAGAGAGGAGAGATACCTGTGCCATTATAGGAGGATCTGGTGAGAAAGCAGCTGTAGTATTCTGTGTACAACCATGCTCAAGAAAGATATGTTAACATTAGGGGGGAGAGAAAATAAAAGCATTACTGAAGTGAACAGGTAATTATGTTCAGCTTATGTTCCAAAACAAGGCTTGCTTGGTTTGGTAAGTGAAAGGAGAGCACAAGCCTGATGCAAGTATATCAGTGTGGTGGACACACCGAGGAGTGAACTGCTGAAACTAGTGCAGAAACTTAGTGCAAGAGTAGAAATAATGTCAATTTTGGAAACAAGGTTTTCATTCCAGTGTGTTAGTGCTGGTCTAATGGCTCTTCCTGATGGAAAGGACAGCTGATTCCTAAATGTTTAAGACAGATATTGGTTACCTGAAATTATGAGATGGGATTGCCAAGGGTGGGAGTAGTCTTTTGCAGCCCAGTATAACTATCTGTTGGCATACCTTGTTAGAGAGAAGCCATCAAAGCAACTTTGTTTAATGCTGTTTTGTGAAAGTAATACCTGAAGAGATGACTGGAAAAATTATGCTTACTCCTGCTGCCTAGTTTCAGGTGACATTTTTAAAAAATCATTTCTAGTCTGTGCTCACTTATCTGCTGAGAATGGCAGGTTCGACCAGTTTGGGACCCACATTAATAATCTTATTACTTGTGAAGACTACAACTACTTTAAATCCTGGTTTAATTCCGGAACTGGGGGCAA